>LPNX010231458.1:749372-775078 GCA_001517045.1 Pseudotsuga menziesii | reverse complement strand
GGCCTCTCTCTTCACCTTCCCTCTTCTCCCAAATTTGAGTAGGA
Source organism: Pseudotsuga menziesii (assembly GCA_001517045.1). Classification (NCBI taxonomy): domain Eukaryota; kingdom Viridiplantae; phylum Streptophyta; class Pinopsida; order Pinales; family Pinaceae; genus Pseudotsuga; species Pseudotsuga menziesii. Next base: position 775,034 of record LPNX010231458.1, on the reverse strand, counting down.
GCCTCTTGGCCTTCTCCAACTCCCAAATTCGACCTCCAAGATGCTCTATTCAGGCCTGACTTGTTAGTATGTCAGTATTTCAGCCTTAATATCTGACTTGGGTCATAACTATCTTATAATCTCCATCATTGGTGTCATAGATGTTATAAATGTAAGGGGAATCTAGCCAAGTGTCCATGAAACTCCCATTTGGCTCTTCCTCTCCCATGTAAGTTACAATTCATCAAAAATTAAACCTATGAAGTATATTAACATCATAATCAATCCCAAAACATTAGGCTTCCCATAGATTCAAAATTACAAGAGGAGGATTCCATTTAACATATGAATTCTAGCTTGAGTGGGCCCCACAGTCTCCATGTGTCTCCATTCTCCATAGCCATTTAATTTTTCACTTGCATTCATTTAATTAAATCCATTAAATAAATATGTATTCCTTCTAATGTCTAAACACCATTTATTAGCTCCCTTATTAACTTTCCAATGTTTCCACCCAACCTAGGGAACTAGTAGGATTGATGGAATTTTCCCACTGTGCAATTATTTGAATGGGGACATTACAGTCCTTCCCACCCAATATTGCTTGTCCTCAAGAAATTTTAGATTTGTATGCTTCAAAATATTCTCCTCTTCCCATGTGGCATCTTCACTTGGTAGATCTTTCCATTGCACCAAGTATTCTTTGATTGTTCTGCTACTCAATCTTCTCTCCCTTGTCTTCAAAACTCTTTCCGGAATAAGTGTGAGCTGTCCTTCATCATCCAAAGGAGGCAGTGTATCTGAGATGAAAATTTGCTGACCAATAGATTTATTGAGATAAGAAACATGACATACATTATGAATTTTACTCCCTTTAGGAAGTTCCAACTCATATGCTACTTCTCCAATTTTTTGGATTACCTTGTAGGGTCCATAGTATCTTGGCTTTGGATTTTATGCTCTATTTATTTTGAGGGATGTCTGTTTGTCTGGATGCAGCCTCAAATACACTAAATAATCAACCTGAAAGGTCCTTTCCTCTCTATGTTTATCGGCATATTGTTTTTGCTGATTTTGGGAAACCTGCAAATTGTCTTTTAAAAGCTTTAAAATTTCTTGGCTTTCTTCCACCCAATATTTAGCTTTTGGAGCTCTACTATCACCAAATATCATATCAGAAAATGTAAATGCATCATAACCATATAATTCTATGAAAGGAGACATCCCTATTGACATGTGAAAGGTGGTGTTGTAGCAAAACTCACCCAAGTGTAGCCATTTGGTCCAAGCTTTTTGTTGTTCTCCCACATAGTTTCGGAGGTACCCTTCCAACCATTTATTCACCCTCTCTGTTTGTTCATCAGTTTGTGGATGGTAGCTTGTACTTGGATTCAATTTAGTTCCCACCAATCTAAAAATTTCTTGCAAAAAATCACTCATGAATCTACCATCTCTATCACTCACAATGCTCTTGGGGAGCCCATGCAATCTGAAGATTTCTTTGAAAAAAATATCAGCCACTTGTGCAGCACTAAAAGAGGATATAACAAAAAATAAATGAGGGTGGATTGACAAATTAAGACTTGATTTGCATCACCTAAAGATGTTAACACCAATATTCCATTTGATATGGGACATTTGATATAGAAATTGGCAATATTAAAACTAACATCCCAAGAACTAGACTCACTATGATTAATCTCATCAACCAAATCACCTTGATCAAAACTATGATGGGGAATAGTAACAGCATTACAAGAATCATTCCTTGGAGGCTCTTGATGATTATTGGGAGACAGATTCCAGTTTGAAAGATGTGACAAAGAAGGTTCTTGGTTAAGCTTGCTCACTAGCATATCAACATCATGTGGTTGTTCTTCTTGAGATTTTTCATTACATTCAACTGAGGATAAATGATCATCATCATTCATTTGATAAAGAAAAAACATTACTATGTTCATTTCTATCCTCACAAACTTGGTCTTCAACTACAATATGACCACAAGAGTGCTCTTCAACATAAGTTTTATTAATTTCAACCGTTTCTTCTTCTGCAGTGATATGATCAAGGTCTGAATCCAGATTCAGGTAGGTTGGACACTGACTTAAATTATCATCAATTAGTCAATGACTATGGGGTTTCTCTTTTAAAGGCTCTTTAATGACCTCACCAATGGAAGGCTCAAATAAATATGTTTCTTGATGGTGCATGTTAGGTTCCCTTCCATGGATCAGATCGAGGATTTGCTCTGTGACTGTTTCAGGTAATAATAACAGAGTATCTCGTATGATTTGATTGATATCCCTCTTAGTTTCAACATGATATTTTGAAACATTATTCTCAAAGTAATCTGTAACATTCTTATGGATTGCAGGCACGCTCATAATTTGGAACATATCAGGAGAGGAATGGTCCAATTGAGAAAGCACATTGCCAATATACTGATTATAATCATTGCTAGATTCACACTCTAAAGAATCATCAGTGTTCCTACTCCAACTATCAATTAAAAAATCTGTGAACATGTCATATCCAGTGATGGATCCTGGTGCTAAATGATCAAACCATAGTTGAACATCCCCTTGCAAGAATTCTCCTAAGGCTCGCATATAAACATCTTCATTGTCAGCACCTCTAGATTCCATGTAATCCTAGAGAATGTCCAAACGAATTTCAATAGATATATCATTATTTCCATTGAACTGGGGCATCCTCTTAGTCTAATCATTTGGCATAGGATGAGGTGCTCCCGGTATTTCAGAAAAGTCAAAACACGACCATTTTCCTTGCTTTTTAACAACTCTGGTTACTTGGCTATAAGGCTTTGACTGGGAATGACTTCTAGGTTCATGTCGACTTACAAGTCCACTCGGGATGGCCAGGAAATTTTTATTTCATGGGTGAGGCAGTTGGTGGGTATCATAAATATTGTGATAACTAGATTCATACCCATAATTATGCTCGAGATCATCCTCATACCCATATTCTGACCTCCTTCTATTCCTTTCGTTTATTTGTTTGTTAGTTTCAATCATGTTCTTGGTTACTTCCTTCAAGTGCTTCAAAAATACATCCGAATTCATTATGATTTATGGTATGCTCTAAGAACTTAAGATTAATATGTTGGGTACGATCCTCAGTGGAGTCACAGGGTGGAGTCTCCAAGTGAACCACACAAGTAATTCACCAATAAAAGATATGTCGTAGGGAGAGGTGAGGTATGTTGAACCAAGGTAGGCCTCTACGTCCCCGGCAAAGGTGCCAAAATGTTATCACCCACCTTGTAGTTGCCTGCTTGAGGCGGATCCAGAATGGATGGTAGAGGGGCAAGCAACTAAGGGGTGGAACCACGACTGCCTAGACTCCCAAATGGATGGTTGTCATGCCAATCAAGGCAACCTTCACTTTAGGTTATCCTAGTCCAGGACAACAATGAGGGAGACCCAGATCTACTCTCGACAGGAGAGATCAAACCTAGACACTAGAAGAAGATCAGATGGGGCTTTAGGGTACTTAAGGTGCAAGGTAAATGGAAACCCTAGATCTAGGGTTTAGGTACTAGAAACTGATGGATCTGACTACTCTCTTGGGAAAAGTAACTTGTGACAAGGTGAGTAAGACCAGAGTTGGGACTATCTAGTACGTAGAAATCAGACTCAGTAAAAGGTGTTTGAGCTATCAATGAATGTTGGTAGATGGCAAAGGCTAAGAGCCTAAGGGTAGCGCTAGCTTGGATATCAGTGCTTTGGATTCATTGGGAAATGGAGTCAGTAGTAAGACAATGTTTCAGGAAACCCACTTGGGAAACACTTTGATCTACGAACCCAGAAAGCAATTGGTCCAGAAAAGCCAAGGTACAAGAAACCCAGCTCAATAGATGGCTAGCGCAAGGGCCTAGGAAGACAAATATGAAGTTTTAGAGGGCACCAGGAGGCTTATGGCTCAGTTTTGAGGATGAGAAGAGATCAGGGAGACCCGATCTACAAGCCTAAATAAAAAAGACAACAAAAAAATCAGATCTAGAACAGTCAAAATCTGATGATGGGGCTAGGAGGATGAAAAATGAATTTTTCAGATCTAGGGAAAACCATGAGAAATTATCACAGCATCGAGGGTGTTCTGGGATTCTTGCGACCTGATCTATCAGCCTATGATGTCAGATTTCAGAAAAACCTACTTCCGAAAAAGTCCAATTTTCAGTGAGGGTGCTAGGGCTGTTTCAGTCAAATTTTTAGATCCCGGTCAAACTGTTGAGCCTTTTGATATTTTTGGGGTTGATTTGGACTATTTAGGCCCTAATATATCCATCTATGAAGTAAGAATTTAGAAAAACTCAAAACCTTAGTAGGTCAATTTTTCAGTGGGGGGTTATGCAGTTTTCTGCTAAAAAGTCATATCTAGGTCAATATGTGAAGAATTTGACCATTTTTCTAGTTGATTTGACAATGGGGAGGCCCTATCTATGAAACCTAGAAATGGTTTGGCAAAATATCGGACGGTTCCCTGATTATTTGATTTTTTAGGTTTTTAGTGTTTAGGAGTTTTTAGAAAAATAGTTAAATTTCAGCAAGGTACAATGGAATAAGATCAGAAAAGAAGAAATTACCTGTGGATCTCACCTGGATAAGCTTGTAGAATCCTGTAAAAGTGATGATCCTAGCTATCCCGATGAATTCTGGAAGATCCTTGTGATTTCTATGGCATATGCAAGCTCCAAGCCACCAAAGCGCCCCCTACCCTGCATGAGAAAACGTCAACCATATCAGATTTGCACATACAAAATAAAGAAACTAAATGCTACAAGATAGTAAAAAGGTAACCCACTCAACAAGAAATAAATGAAAGCACATGGTGGGTCCAAGGAGTGTTTGACTAACTCCCTTTGGGTGTTCCCATGGCACAATAAATAATATAACAATTTAATTCTTTGACTTTTGTGCCTCCTTGAGGAAATCATGAGCCTCCAAAAAGAGCTCCAGAAAATAATAAAAAATGCCCAAAAAATAGGTGTGGGCCCAATCAGGTGCTGCAACTGCTGGAGAAGGTGTGGAGGACATCACTCTCATCATCATGACTCATCCCATGTCATTTCCTTGCCTTAGTACCACAAATTGATTTCTTCAATAGCCATTTAATCATTTTGTAATCTGAGTTGGGAAACATGAACCTGCCAAAACAGCCTCCTAGGGTGCCTACGTTGCCAAATTGATCCCACCAGGCTCTCTGGGATGGGGGTACTATGGTACAAACAAGTGGTTACACCCCTATGTTCCATACAATGCCCTAGGAGATCCAACTAAAACACATCCCTACTCAGAGATATCAACCTCTGAAGAAAAACTACATCAGAAAGGCAGAATGAGCCTGATCATATCTACAAGTGCCCAGAACTAGAAATAAACTATCTCATTAGACTCAGAGAGTCCAAATCCATCTAAGGTGTATACTCATACCCCTCATAGGTCTCTATCTGATCATCAACCATATCCAATAAACAATATAGCCCTCTGTAAATGATCAGACACCAATAATAACTCAGACTATCATCCATCTGCTGCAAGTGTTAAAAGGATAAGGCATGCTCTACAACTCATTCAAGCAACAATCACAACAAGTAGCAATCATTTCACTGGTTGTACATCAACAAATACATATATAAGGCTTTATTTATTATTACTCAGACTTAGACTTTTAGGACTATACTCACTTCATAGCTGTAGTTATTTTTCTAGTGAAGGGTGAAGGATTAAATTGACAAGGCTAAGGAAAAGGATGACTTCCTACTCAACATCATGACACTTCGGATATGGAAAGGGAATACTCACTATAACCAATGTCAGACAAACAATAACACAAGGAATCAGTGCCTCACAAATGGGTGAGTTGTTTAGAGAGTGCTTATTCAACTTAGGCATCATGACTACATCAAGATTGATCCAAGTTCATTAGGATCATCATTTTATTGCATGGCCTTTTTGGCCTATATGACCCTTTTAGGACTTCACCAGTGCTTAAAAGCACAGCTAATCGTAGCTTTCACCCAGGACATATTTATTTTAATAAGGTCAACAATTTTTGGATAGCATATTTTAAACCATTGCTTTTTTAGACCTTTTCTTATACTCTTCAAGGATTATTTTAGCATTTCATTGCTCTTGCCCTTTTTACATATGTTAAGAAACACAGTTTTATAATTTTCATTTTCCATGGGCGCATATTCAATATTTCCAATATAAGCAGTACATGAGCTTTCAGTTTTAGCCAACAACATCTCAAGTGACTAGGGGGAGTTTCGCACAATGCCAAACATCGAGACAACCGACCAGAAAGATTTAGGCATACAATCCAACTTACCAAAGGAAAGTTCTATCACCATCTCAGAGCTAAGACACAATATAAACAGGGAGGCTTGTCCAACAAAAATTCTAGCGGGGAAAAAGTTTCTCCATGCCATAAGTCAAGAAGTCAGTCAGGTTGAAACTAAAATTGAAGGTAATGGATGGGTGAAGATAGTGAATGATGGAGCCAACACTAGCAAGACAAAACAATGGTGGGAGTGACTACCTCTATTCTCCCTAAGGAGGGTAAAACCAATGAGTATAGATCAAGAACTTCCAAGTCTAAGTAAGGACATCAATACATAGTACAAGATACAACCAAGTCCATATAATTATGACCACCAGATCATGATACCAAAAGTTAATACATGTCACAAGAATCAGTATAAGAGAAATAATAACCATAACACAATATAAAATGCTGAGTCATAACCATGCAATATAATCCTATCTGAGACACCATCTTTCCAATGAGAAAGAACTGATATAAAACTGGGCATCAATGACTGCTCTGAAATGACATAAATGGCTACATCGGTCCTCAAATATGAGTGTCTTGAGACTCAGTCCTGACATGGGAGAGTACAATAGTCCACTAACATAATAATGATCCATCAAAACTACTCATCTCAGCATCTCACATGTAAGATATCTGGCTGAAAAATGTACTTTGTCTGAAAAATAGAATATGGTAGCCTGGCTACTATATATGTGATAACATCTGGCTCCAGCTGGACCAAGTGCTCTGCTGAAAAGAGCGCTTGAGAACCTCAGAATCTCTGGTCCTCGCACTCTGCTTCTCGCATCCTCGATCAATCCATCCAACTCTGTAACCACTACCAAAAATGTACTTGACTACCTGCAGCATGTCCAGAGCTATACCAAACTCACAGACTGGTCGTCAGAACAATATGTGAATAATATATAAAATACTGAAAATAAATATGCATGAAACTGTAAAGTAGAAAATAAAACTAATCTATAACCACAACTTTCAATAAAAGTTTGATTTTTATTGTGCAGGATAACAGAAATCAACACTATACTAAGAGCTTCAAACAACTAAGCAGAACTCTATACTACTGCCGGGAAAGGCTTATTTCATCCTACCTACCCTACTCTAACCAATTTGGACAAGTGTTATGTAAAATCATAAATCCAATGCAACCAATTGCTGAACGAATCCATTGAGACTTCTTTACACTGTAATGATACAACAAATCAAAGATGGCTTGTAAGTAATGAAAATTGAATCTATTATAACTTGTTGTTTGAGGATCAAAGAATGAAATGGATAAAGAGAAATGAAATCATGCCAGGGATGAGATTGATTGTTGCAAACTTCTTCTACCCATAGATCGATAGGATCATAAAATTTATGCAAGTTTAAATTTGATGAAATAAAAGAATATGATACATGATTCATCCCCCCTAGGTCATCATTTTTTTCCTCCTCTTTCTAGTTATCACACTCAATCATACCCACATCATGATCAATGGTGAAACAAAATAGGGACAAATTAGAAATCATTAAATTAGAAATTGAGATTAACCCCATTTGTTGTTTATAAAATGAGAAAATATGGAATTGGTCTTTATAGAGCTTTTCATTCACCCAATCAAAGAAATTAGCAAATTTGAAAACATTATGCGCCAAGGATGAAAGGAGATAAAATGTTTTAGCATTGACCATTTGGCACTTTCGAGACTCTGTACTGCATGATACCATACAGGACTTCACAATCTGGAATGGGAGGGTGGATTGACAAATTAAGACTTGATTTGCATCACCTAAATATGTTAACACCAATCTTCCATGTGATATGGGACATTTGCTAGAGAAATTGGCAAGATTAAAACTAACATCCCAAGAACTAGACTCACTATGATTAATCTCCTCAACCAAATCACCTTGATCAAAACTATGACGGGGAATAGTAACAACATTACCAGAATCATTCCTTGGAGGCTCTTGATGATTATTGGGACACATATTCCAGTTTGAAAGATGTGACAAAGAAGGCTCTTGGTTAAGCTTTCTCACTAACATATCATCATCATGTGGTTGTTCTTATTGAGATTTTTCATTACATTCAACTAAGGATAAATGATCATCATCATTCATTTGATAAGGAAAAAACATTACTATGTTCATTTCTATCCTCACAAACTTGGCCTTCAACTACAATATGACCACAAGAGTGCTCTTCAACAAAAGTTTTATTAATTTCAACCTTTTCTTCTTTTGCAGTGATATGATCAAGGTCTGAATCCAGATTCAGGTAGGTTGGACATTGGATTAAATTATCATCAATTAGTCAATGACTATGGAGTTGCTCTTTTAAAGGCTCTTTAATGACCTCACCAATGGAAGGCTCAACTAAATATGTTTCTTGATGGTGCATGTTAGGTTCCCTTCCACGGATCAGATCGAGGATTTGCTCTGTGACTATTTCAAGTAATAATAGCAGAGTATCTCGTATGATTTGATTGATATCACTCTTAGTTTCAACATGAGATTTTGAAACATTATTCTCGAAGTACTCTGTAACATTCTTACGGATTGCAGGCACGCTCATAATTTGGAACATATCAGGAGAGGAATGGTCCAATTGAGAAAGCACATTGCCAATATACTGATTATAATCATTGCTAGATTCACACTCTAAAGAATCATCAGTGTTCCTACTCCAACTATCAATTAACAAATCTGTGAACATGTCATATCCAGTGACGGATCCTGGTGCTAAATGATAAAACCATAGTTGAACATCCCCTTGCAAGAATTCTCCTAAGGCTTGCATATAAACATCTTCATTGTCAACACCTCTAGATTCCATGTAATCCTAGAGAATGTCCAAACTACTTTCAATAGATATATCATTATTTCCATTGAACCGGGGCATACTCTTAGTGTAATCATTTGGCATAGGATGAGGTGCTCCCGGTATTTCAGAAAAGTCAAAATGAGACCGTTTGCCTTGATTTTTAACAACTCTGGTTACTTGGCTATAAGGCTTTGACTAGGAATGACTTCTAGGTTCATGTTGACTTACAAGTCCACTCGGGATGGTCGGGAAATTTTTATTGCATGGGTGAGGAAATTGGTGGGTATCATAAAGATTGTGATAACTAGATTCATACCCATAATTATGCTTGAGATCATCCTCATACCCGTATTCTGACCTCCTTCTATTCCTTTCATTTATTTGTTTGTTAGTCTCAATCATGTTCTTGGTTACTTCCTTAAGTGCTTCAAAAATACATCCAAGTTCATTATGATTTATGGTATGCTCTAAAAACTTAAGATTAATATGTTGGGTACGATCCTCAGTGGAGTCGCAGGGTGGAGTCACCAAGTGAACCACACAAGTAATTCACTAATAAAAGATATGTCATAGGGAGAGGTGAGGTATGTTGAACCAAGGTAGACCTCTACGTCCCCGGCAAAGGTGCCAAAATGTTATCACCCACCTTGTAGTTGTCTGCTTGAGGTAGATCCAGAATGGATGGTAGAGGGGAAAGCAACTAAGGGGTGGAACCACAACTGCCTAGACTCCCAAATGGATGGTTGTCACGCCAAACAAGGAAACCTTCACTTTAGGTTATCCTAGTCCAGGACAACAATGGGGGAGACCCGGATCTGCTCCCGACAGGAGAGATCAAACCTAGACACCAGAAGAATATCAGATGGGGCTTCAGGGTACTTAAGGTGCAAGGTAAATGGAAACCCTAGATCTAGGGTTTAGGTACTAGAAACTAATGGATCTGACCACTCTCTTGGGAAAGTAACTTGTGATAGGGTGAGTAAGAGCAGAGTTGGTACTATCCAGTATCTAGAAATCAGACTCAGTAAAAGGTGTTTGAGATATCAGTGAATGTTGGTAGATGGCAAAGGCTAAGAGCCTAAGGGCAACGCTATCTTGGAGATCAGTGCTTTGTATGAATTGGGCAATGGAGTCAGTAGTAAGACAATGTTTCAGGAACCCACTTGGGAAACACTTTGATCTATGAACCCAGAAAGCAATTGGTTCGGAAAAGCCAAGGTACAGGAAACCCAGCTCAGTAGATGGCTAGCACTAGGGCCTAGGAAGACAGATATGAAGTTTGAGGGGGAACTATGAGGCTGATGGCTCAGTGTTGAGGATGAGAAGAGATCAGGGAGACCTGATCTACAAGCCCAAATCAGGAAAACAACAAAAAAATCAGATCTAGAATAGTCAAAATCTGATGATGGGGCTAGGAGGCTGAAAATTGACTTTTTCAGATCTAGGGAGAACGAGGATGAATTAGCAAAGTGTCGAGGGTGTTTTGGGATTCTTGGGACCTGATCTATCAGCCTATGATGTCAGATTTCAGAAAAAACCTATTTCCAAAAAAGTCCAATTTTCAGTGAGGGCACTAGGGTTGTTTCAGTCAATTTTTCAGATCCTGGTCAAACTATCGAGCCTTTTGATAGTGTTGGGGTTTATTTGGACTGTTTAGGGCCTGATCTATCCATCTATGAATTCAAAATTTAGAAAAACTCAAAACCCTAGCAGGTTAATTTTTCAGTGGGGGGTTATGAAGTTTTCTGCTGAAAAGTCAGATCTAGGTCAATCTGTGAGGAATTTGACTAGTGTTCCAGCTGATTTGAAAATGGGGAGGCCCGATCTATGAAACCTAGAAATGGTTTGTCAAAAGCTTGGATGATTCCCTGATTATTTGATTTTTTAGGTTTTTAATGTTTAGGAGTTTTCAGAAAAATAGTTAAATTTCAGCAAGGTACAATGGAATAAGATCAGAAAAGAAGAACTTACCTATGGATCTCACTTGGATAAGCTTGTAGAAGTCTGTAACAGTGACGATCCTAGCTATCTCGATCAATTCTGGAAGATCCCCGTGATTTCTATGGCATATGCAAGCTCCAAGCCACCAAAGCGCCCCCTACCCTGCATGAGCAAATGTCAACCATATCATATTTGCACATACAAAATAAATAAACTAAATGCTACAAGACAATAAAATGAAGTAATCATAGATCGCAATGAAACTAATGAAAACCCCCTGATCCAACACTAAGAGAACTGAGCGAGTTGAGCCCCCCCCTACAAAAACGCTCCAACCAAAACGCCCTCCTGTAGACAAGACAATGATAGCCACAAAAAATATAGATCTCATGAAAATTTCCACAATGCTAGGATGCTGAAGACAAGCTAATCACCATTTGAGAAAATCAAATGCAAAGCAAATCCAGAAAAAATTCCACAGAAAAAGTCTTTCTATTATTCCGATCCAAGAGCCAAAGACCCCTTAGATTTGAGAAGCTCTCTCCTTTAAATAGAAATGAGAGAACCTCAATCATAACCAAATCCTAACCACTTTAAAAATGAGTGGCTAAGATTAAAATATGAAATGTTCTAATCAATGGTTGAGATGAGCTCAACATACAATACAAGGGTTAATATAACCATAATTTATCAAAGTGGACTAACCCACCCAAAAAAGGTAACCCACTCAACAAGAAATAAATTAAAGCACATGGTGGGTCCAAGGAGTGTTTGAATAACTCCCTTTGGGTGTCCCCATGGCACAATAAATAATATAACAATTTAATTCTTTGACTTTTGTGCCTCCTTGAGGAAATCGTGAGCCTCCAAAAAGAGCTCCAGAAAATAATAAAAAATGCCCAAAAAATAGGTGTGGGACCAATTAGGAGCTACAACTACTAGAGAAGGTGTGGAGGACATCACTCTCATAATCATGACTCATCCCATGTCATTTCCTTTCCTCAGTATCCTAAATTGATTTCTTCAATAGTCATTTAATCATTTTTTAATTTGCATCGAGAAACATGAACCTGCCAAAACAACCTCCTAGGATGCCTGCGTTTCCAAACTGAGCCCATCAGACTCTCTGGGATGGGGGTACTATGGTATAAACAAGTGGTTACACCCCTACGTTCCATACAACACCCTAGGAGATCCAACTAAAACATCTCCCTACTCAGACATATCAACCTGTGAAGAAAAACCGCATCAGAAAGGCAGAATGACCCTGATCATATCTGTAAGTGCATGGAACTGGAAATAAACTATCTCATTAGACTCAGAGATTCCAAATCCATCTAAGGTGTATACTCATACCCCTCATAGGTCTCGATCTGATCATCAACCATATCCAATAAAAAGTATAACCCTTTGTAAATGATCAGACACCAATAATAACTCAGATTATCATCCATCTACTACAAGTGTTAAAAGGCTAAGACATGATCTACAACTCATTCAAGCAACAATCACAATAAGTATCAATCATTTCAATGGCAGTACATCAACAAATACATATATAAGGATTTATTTATTATTACTCAGACTTAGACTTTTAGGACTATACTCACTTCATAGCTGTAGTCATTTTTCTAGTGAAGGGTGAAGGATGAAAATGACAAGGCTAAGGAAAATGATGACTTCCTACTCAACATCATGACACTTCGGATATGGAAAGGGAATACTCACTATAACCAATGTTGGACAAACAACAACACAAGGAATGGCAGTGCCTCACAAATGGGTGAGTTGTTTAGAGAGTGCTTATTCAACTTAGACATCATGACTACATCAAGCTTGATCCAAGTTCATTAGGATCATCATTTTATTCCATGGCCTTTTTGGCCTATATGACCCTTTTGGGACTTCACCAGTGCTTAAAATCACAGCTAATCGCAGCTTTCATCCAAGACATATTTATTTTAATAAGGTTAGCAATTTTTGGATAGCATATTTTAAACCATTGATTTTTTAGACCTTTTCGTATACTCTTCAAGGAGTATTTTAGCATTTCATTGCTCTTGCCATTTTTACATATGTTAAGAAACACAGTTTTACAATTTTCATTTTCCATGGGTGCATATTCAATATTTCCAATATAAGAAGTACATGAGCTTTCAGTTTTAGCCAACGACATCTCAAGTGACTAGGGGGAGTTTTGCACAATGCCAAACATCGGGACAACTGACCAGAATGATTTACGCACACAATCCAACTTACCAAAGGCAATTTTTGTCACCAACTCAGAGCCGAGACACAATATAAATAGGGAGGTTTGTCCAACAAAAATTCTAGCGGGGAAAAAGGTCCTCCATGCCATAAGTCAAGAAGTCAGTCAGGTTGAAACTAAAATTGAAGGTAATGGATGGGTGAAGACAGTGAATGATGGAGCCAACACTAGAAATCCAAAACAATGGTGAGAATTACTACCTCTATTCTCCCTAAGGAGGGTAAAACCAATGAGTATAGATCAAGAACTTCCAAGTCTATGTAAGGACATCAATACATAATACAAGATACAACCAAGTCCATATAATTATGACCGCCAGATCATGATACCAAAAGTTAATACATGTCACAAGAATTAGTATAAGAGCAATAATAACCATAACACAATATAAAATGCTGAGTCATAACCATGCAATATAATCCTATCTGAGACACCATCTGTCCAATGAGAAAGAACTGATATAAAACTGGGCATCAATGACTGCTCTGAAATGACATAAATGGCTACATCGATCCTCAAATCTGAGTGTCCTAAGACTCAGTCCTGACATGGGAGAGTACAATAGTCCACTAACATAATAATGATCCATCAAAACTGCTCATCTCAGCATCTCACATGTAAGAGATATGGCTGAAAAATGTACTATGTCTGAAAAATAGAATATGGTAGTCTGGCTACTATATATGTGATAACACTATCCACTACCACATATATGAAATCATTTCCCAAATATTTGGGCAAATCGGTGATTAAATCCATTGATATACTGTCCGATTTTTGCTTCGGAATGGGAAATTGTTGTAATAAACCAGTGGGGTGTGTGAGTTCTGATTTGTTTTGCTGACATACCTTACATTCATTCACATACTTCTGAACATTTTCCTTTAGCCCTTTCCAATAGAACCTTTGCCTTGGTTTCCTATAGGTTTTGAAGATCCCCGGATGACCTACTAGTGGGGAATCATGTGCTTCCTACAAAACTTTGTACTTAAGCTTTGAATATCGAACCAAATAAATTCTTCCCTTATATTATACCATCCCATTCAAAATTCCGTAGTTATCATCTCCCATGATTCCATCTAATACATCACAAGCAAACTTATCTTTAGCACATTCAACTAGTAGCATGTCTTTCCAATTTTTAGCAATGTCCATAAGAGAAAAAGAAGGTCTTCGAGATAATGCATCTGCTACAATGTTATTCTTTCATTTCACATATTCAATATCAAAATCATAAACTTGGATCTTTCTTACCCATTTTTGTTGCCTTTCATTTAGATCCTTTTGGGTAAGGAAGTGTCTTAGACTATTATGGTCAGTTTTCACCACAAACTTGTTGCCTACCAAGTATTGTCAGAATTTGGCCAAGGCATGCATGATTTCCAACATCTCTTTGTCATATATGGATTAAATCTTTTCATGAGGCTGCAACTTTCTTCTCTCAAAGGCTAGAGGGTGCTGGCATTGCTTTAGGAAAACCCCTACTCCTTCACCTGAGGCATCACATTCAACAACAAAAGGCTTAGAAAAATCAAGTAATGCAAGTATGGGACAACTAATCATTACCTCTTTCATTTTTTGGAAGGCATTTTCAGCCTCTTAATTCCACTTGAAAGCATCCTTCTTAGTCAAATCAGTGAGTGGAGAATTCAACTTGGAGAATTCTTTCACAAACTTGCTGTAGTATGTACATATTCCAATGAAGCCTCTTAATTCTGTGATGTTTTTTGGTGATGGCCATTCTAAGATAGCCCTTATATTTTCCATGTGCACTTTCACTCCATCTTCCCCAATAATGTGCCCAAGATATAATAGTTATTTCATCCCAAATTCACATTTAGACATCTTAGCATACAAAGACTGTTCTTGCAAAGTTTTCAACACAATCTCTAGGTGTTGCAAGTGCTCTTCCCAAGTTTTACTGTAAATGAGAATATCATCAAAGAAGACTAAAACAAACCTTCTAATCTTCTTGCAAAATATTCTATTTATACATGCTTGAAATTTAGCTGGAGCATTAGTCAACCCAAACGGCATAACAAGAAACTCAAAGTGACCATAATGACATCGAAAAGCAGTCTTTTGCACGTCTTCCTCCTTCATCTGAATTTGGTGATAACCATATCTAAGGTCAATTTTGGAAAAGTATTGAGCTCCAAATAGCTCATACATGAGCTCATCAATCCTAGGGATAGGATATCTATTCTTGATGGTATTCTTGTTCAAAGCTCTAAATTCTATGCACATCCTCAAAGTTCCATTTTTTTTCTTTACCAACACTACTAAAGAAGCATAAGGGCTAGAGATTGGTCTAATGAGTCCCAAATCTAAGATTTATTTAATGGTATTCTCAATCTCATATCTAAACTTCTTGGGATATCTATAAGGTGGTATCTGAATGGGTGAAGTACCCTCCTCCAAAACAATGTTATGCTCAACCCCACTATCAGGTGGTCTACCATGTGGAAGATCTCTGAAAACTTTTTCATATTTGTGCAAAATTTTCTCTATCTCCTTTGGGTGTTTAACAACTCTGATTTTGTCTTGGGAGAGGTTATATAACATTCAGAAGCCCATTCAATATCACCATGCGTCAATATAGATCTCATACTATTGCAATTTACTACCTGTTTTGGGTAAGTGTTCTTCCCTCTCACAACCCTTAGTACCCCTGTTGAATCTTGAAATTTCATTTCAAGAATTTGATAATTTACTAAATGATATCCTATAGAATACAGCCATTACACTCCCAATACTACATTAGTATCAGCAGCATCAACCACATAAAAACTATCAACAAAAGTATAGTTACCTATGGTGACTTGTAGCTTTGGAACCCATGTTTTGCATTTCATGGTGTTGTGACCTAGAATGAAAATTGTGAAGACATCGAATGGTTCATTTGGCATCCTTATTTTCTCCACCATATTTGCATCAATGAAATTATGTGTAGCTCCTCCATCTACCAAAACTGAAGCTCTTTGTCCCAATACCACACCCTTGCATCGAATTGTGTGATAGAGAGGAACTGCTGAAAGTACTGCCATTCTTGATTTGTTTGGTGAAGGATGATTTTCTTGTTGTCTTTCTTCTTCAGCTGCTGTATCATATGCCTCCTCTTAATTTGAAGTGTGCCATTCTTCATCCATACCCCCCTCATACTCATCATTATCAGAAAATACTTCTACGTATTGAGCCTTTCCTTTAGCACATTTATGCCTCGGTGCCCATGGTTGGAAGCATGTGAAGCACAATTTTTTCCTTTGAAGTTCATCCCTGTTTTGTCCTTATTTATTATTCTTTTCCAATGTATCCTTTTGCCAAAACTTCTTATCAGGTCCATCCTTTTTCCAAGGCTTTCTTTCAAATTTGAAGTTAGGCTTGGGAGGAAATCTTGTTCTAGGAAGCACATTTTGAAGATCTCTAGTCAAACTCATTGCATCATTTAAGTTAGTAGGCTTGTGGGATTTGACCAGACCTTTTAAGGGATCTGGAAAACATTTAGTGAAAAGAAATCCTAATCTTCCCATAGATACATCATCCACCTTAACTGATAATATTTAGAATTCCAACATATATTCAATAGGAGTCCCTACTTGCTTCAATTGTGCTAGTTCTTTGAAAGACAATTTTGGATCTTTTTGCTCAAACCTTTCTAAGACCCTGTCAATAAATTCACCATATGTTTTAACCTGATCATGACCCAATTTTTTCAGTCCATGGAACCACTATTCATTGGCATCTCCATCCAAGTCCAAAATATCCATTTTTAGAGCATCTTCTTCCACCATTGGATTCAGCTGAAAATACACATCCAATTTTTGCACCCAAGTGTTAGCAGAACTTTGAGATGAACCATCAAAAGTAAGAAGTGGCACCTTACCTATGGCACAATTCATTTTTTTTTTGATGCAGAGACTTATTATCCTCAGTCTTTTTGAGTTTGTTTTCCATGGTGAAGTACTGCTCAAATGTTATACTCCTCCTACACTCTTCATCCAATTTACCCCATTCTTTTGTTATTATATCAATTTCAAATTGAATGTTAGTCTATTCTTTGGGAATAAAAAATTTAGGTGTATTAGGCCTTGGTGTGCTCTGAAATTCATGGGGTCTATTATGGGGTCCTGTTCTTGAGAAAATTTGCTGACCCATTGTCTTCTTTTCTTCTGAGTGTGAAAAACTGCTATCTCCCATCAATCCCAATTTGCTTCCAAATTGGATAACCAACAATTCAAATCCTTTCATAAGCTGCTGGTTAATGTTATTTTTTATTTCATCAAATATAGGTTGTATGAGTTTAATATATTCAATCTTTTCATGATCAGTGGGTCCCTTCCCCTCGCTAGTCATAGTTTCAGCAAAATGTACCTCTTCTTCTACTACTTCTTCTCCTCCAACAAAAACACCTTCAAATTCAAGATCTAAGGGTGGTGGTTTATTGATTTGACTCCTTTTTAATAAAATTAGGTTCCAATACCATGATTTGATACCACTTGTAATGTCCCGTTTTTGGAATTTTTTTAAAATGCCCAATTTTCCAATTTTTTCTCAATTTTGGCTCTTGACTAGTTTTGATGTCTAGACCTCCAAATTGACCCAAATGCTTCCAAATTTTCTATGAAGGTACATGAATGATAATATAACTTAAATAAAATGCTGATTTATTATTTTTTGACCTCCCAATTACATCTACAATCTTTTTTAATGTTCTGTTCAAAGTAGGAGTCTTTACTAGCAAATTGGGGCTCCAATTCCCCCCGGGTAATTGCCGGAAATGGCTTCACAAATGACCCCAAATTCACTTGAAATTATTAACAGAGGCTGGGTATGTGTAAGGGACCTTTTAAAAGTCTCATATGCATCATGGTTCATTTTATACAGGCTGTTATGACTCTTTCCAAAACAACTCCCAAGTCACAATTTCGACCCTTGGGGAAAATGCACCAAATCTTCTCCCAATGCAATAAAAATGAGTAAAATGGATTTCAATTCTTAATTAATAAACATGAGACTTGAAATACACATTAATTAAAGTCCATACATCATGCAATTATCATATATACATTCCTCCATTCGGAATAATAAGAATTACCATGGCATATATCAAAATAGAGTGGAAATGGTCATTGTTTGCTCATTAAAAGTCATTTTGACATACAAATATTGGGAATTTAGACTTGAAAATTATTGAGAATAAATAAAAGATAATTTTTAACTGATTTTAACCATAAATGGACAGTTAAATTCTCTCCCAATTCGAAATCATCAGCATTACAATGGTTCACAACAACATACTGGGGAAATGACACTATTTCTTCATTGTTCAACATTTTTACATGAATTATTTTGGGTATTTAGACCTTAGAGTATAATGAAAATGAAATACAGAGGATATAAATCATAAAATAATATAATGGGAATTATAATCTTTCCCAAAGAGATCAATAGCTCACCCAAAGCACAATCCCTCCATTGGCATGAACATGGTGTGAAAACTGGAAATAGTTGAGAGAGAGTGATACAATAGAAGAATCCACATGATTTACTGTAGCTTAAAACTACAAATAAGACTCCATTAAAGCTCCATGAAATACTTGATTGGCCTATCCAAACACCAACTAGAATGGGAATCTTTCACCCTCGAAATTGGCCAAGGTATGAACTAGTCATCCACTAGCTCTCTTTCTTCACAATAGCAAATTTCACAAATGATCAAAAATATTATTCTCATGGATAATCCATATATTTTATAAAAATTATTGGTATTCTAAGGTTCCAAATCCATCCATAAACCAAATCCAAGTCGAATTGGTGTGGCTTCTCATGCTATGCCATGTGGCCTCTCTCTTCACCTTCCCTCTTCTCCCAAATTTGAGTAGGAGCCTCTTGGCCTTCTCCAAATCCTAAATTCGACCTCCAAGATGATATATTCAGGCCTGAAATATCAGTAAGTTAGTATGTAGCCTTCAGATCTGACTTGGGTCATAACTGTCATAGAATCTCCATCATTGGTGTCATAGATATCATAAATGTAAGGGGAATCTAGCAAAGTGTCCATGAAACTCCCATTTGGCTCTTCTTTTCCCATGTAAGTTAAAATTCATCCCAAATTTGACCTATGAAGTATATTGAAAAGTATATTAACCTCATAATCCATCCCAAAACATTAGGCTTCCCATAGATTCAAAATTACAAGAGGAGGATGCCATTTAACATATGAATTCTAGCTTGAGTGGGCTCCACAGTCTCCACGTGTCTCCATTCTCCATAGCCATTTCATTTTTCACTTGCATTCATTTAATTAACTCCATTAAATAAATATTTATTCCTTATAATGTCTAAACACCATTTATTAGCTCCCTTATTAACTTCCCAATGTTTCCACCCAACCTAGGGAACTAGTAGGATTGATGGAATTTTCCCGCTATGCAATTATTTGAATGGGGACATTACAAGGAACAACTTCTTTCCGCAGAAGGTGCAATATTCCTGACAAGAAATCTGGTGACTCCACTAGGGAATAGATCCATCTTATTCTTCTTCAGTTTCTGAAATAATCTTGTCCGAATCCAAGATCCAGCCTCCTATCTTTGCAGTCAGATCTACATCTGATCTACTTAAAGTTTTGGTTTGAAATCTTCATATCGCTTTAGATCCGAGACACCTTAACTTTCTGTGTTCTGTATTGTGGTTGATTCATCAATTTTTATGAATTTTTTGACATTTCTAACTTGATATTTGGCTCTCCTACTGTTCTGGGTGATTACAGAGAATCATTTTTGTGCCTTTGGTAAGGAGCGGTGCCACCACCTGAGTCTAGTTAGCAATAGGCAGTGCCACCACCTGAATCCAGTGAGGAAGAAGCGGTTATAACTAAAAAATTCCTGTCAGTAACTTCATCTGCATGATGCTAGGTAGGCTCTGTTCCAGACTTTGTATTTTGATTTTTGTGTGTTTTTGGCTTATGTTTTGATGAAAATGAAGTGTATTTAAAAGAAATGCTCCGTCGCAGCCAGGAGGGGCAATGAATTGTGTATTATGTAGTCGCTTTGATTGTTATTGTTATCTCCCAAAATAAATTTATTTTGATAGTATGAAGAATTTGAGTCATGTCATGAAAGATTTAAACATGACCAACAAATTGAAGGTATCTGTTTGTGCTTAGGCGAGGACTATCATAGCTCATTAGCCACTGAAAAGGTATGTTTTGGTGGCTAAACAGTTGAATGCAAGCCAAAGGAAAACCACTGAAAGTGGTCTGAGCAAGTAGAGTCAAAGTAAAACTTTCGGTGGCTTAGGAGAGACTACAAAAACTCATTAGCCACTGAAAAGGGGCGCTTTCGGTAGACTAGAAAGAGAGATAAAAGGGGTTTAAACCATTGAAAGCGAGTGGCAAGCAGCACCAGGAAAGGTACATTCGGTGGCTTAGGCGAGGCTTATAACATCTCATTAGCCACCGAAAAGGGTTGTTTTCAGCAGATTAGAAAGGGGTGCAACATATACACTAACCACTGAAAGCTGGAAGATAAATATTGGGTGGAAAACCATTTCGGCGGTTTAGGTGAAAGCTATGGAATTTGTGTTGACCACCAAAAGAACATGTTTTGACAGCGGTCAGAGGTTTAGTCCTCTACAACGCCAATGTTTCAGAGGGCTTGTCCTTTATGTCGTCGACACTATGAAGAGTCTTGTGGTTTGAATTTCCGATGCATTAGTGGTTTGAGGTTTCGATGTTTTAGTGGTTAGTCTTCCCGACCTCCGATGCTTAAAAGTTGCGACGTTAGTGGTTTGAATCGCCGACACTACAGCAGCGTTCAGGTTTAAAGTTTCGATCCTTAGTGTTTAGAGCTTCCAATCACCGACGAGTCTGTTAGTGGTTTGAATCACCGACACTACAACAGCATTTAGGTTTAAAGATTCGATCCTTAGTATTTAGATCTTTCGATCACCAACGGGTTTTTAGTTGTTTGTTCGGTAGTTAAAAAGGGTTTTTTTCAAAGTCGCTATCTACCAAAAGCAAAAATTCACCATGGTGACGGGGTAGGGGTTCCGGCAGCTTAGGCAATAAATATAACATTTAATTAGCCACCAAAAGCCAGCTTTTTGGTGGCTAGTTGACAAAATCACGGAGGATCTTAAACCACCGAAAAGGCCAAAATAGGGAAACGATTGGGAACTGTCACATCCAACCCCATCAGCAAGACAAAAGATCATTTTAGAGCATTATTACCCAGTGAAAATATTTGGAGCCGTGTGACTGCATGTGAAATGAGTGAAAAGGGTCATTATGCAAGTAGCCAAAATTGATCTGACCACCAACCTTCATTTTCCCTCCACCTGTCCCAAGGGTCTTCAAATAACCACTGAATGCTATGGCTGATGTAGGGTATGGTTATCTAGGAACAGATATCTCAGGGATCAAGCTGCTGTCATCATTTGGGTGACCTCATCTTCCATAAATGACAGAAAATCCTCACAATCATTGCCATGGGAATCCCTCGTATTTCATGTTCGAAATTGGCATTTTTTCACCAAAAAAAACTGACTCTAAGAGAAAAGCCTGCTAAAGCACATTGTATTGAAGGTCTGGGAAACTGTTTTTTGCAGGAGATACACACCACAGAAATAAGAAGAACCAGCTGAAAGGGATTCCTCCAGCAAACCTAGAATTCAAAAGATCAATCATCTACTAAGGCAGGTTTATGAAATGGAGGTCTTGGAAAGAGAACTGAAGAGAAACAATGAAACATTTACTAGGAGAAGCAAGCTATTGCACAAGTCCTACTTGGAGCAGAGAGAGAGATACATTTTCTTGAAAAGGCTGAACACTAGGTACCTAAAGGACAATCCCAGGTTACTCAGGATGGTGAGGCTCCAAAGGATGCAGTTAAAAGAAGCAAAAGAAAACCCTAGCAGCCACCTTGCCTTATCAACCCTAACTGAAGCAGCCATCAGTCTCCAGCCTCCTGAAACGAGCCAAGGTCCAGCAAACACTCCAAACACGAAGCCCTCAAAAGAATAAGGTTGAGCAAACAGGCCTGGAAAGGCATTTTTGAGCGAAACCTAATAAATTTTGTGAAAAAGGGATTTCAGTGTTTAAGCAGGTGTTGGAGCAGTCTGTTAGCCATCGAAAGCTCCTCTTTTCGGCAGTTAAAAGTTTCAATAGACTGGCCACTTCACCATCGAAAGCATACAGAGGTTTAAAAGTGAGTTTTTGACAGATAGAACTATATTTTGGTGACTACAAATGGATCAGGGATGTAAGTTAAAGATAAAAGATGTTGAAAAAAGTATCAGAAAGGGTCTATTTAGATCTATTATGACAAAACAATGCCATAAAGTCATCAACCCTAATTGTCAAGGAGAAATCAGTGGGTTAACTGCCAGTGGACCAACAACAGTGATCATCGGCAACTACTTCAGTTATTAAATGTTCAGTCAATGAACTAAATCTTCATCATAATTAGACAAATAGTTAGGTAGGGTTCGAAACCCTAATTTGGAAAAACTCTCACTTTTGAGTATTTTTGTAAAAACAGATCGAAGTTTTAGGATTTGTACTTTTTGTAAAAATGATATACAACCTAAGATCGATTTTATAATAAAGGTTCAACTTCAGGGATTTATAATCCTATAATGCTTTCATGCTTCTCATTTTACTTATTCATAAATATAAGCTCTTTTTTTATGATCTGTTTAGCCATCATCTCTTTATTTGCTATACTTATCCTTGAATGTGTATTTAGATCATTTTCAGATTGATTAAAAAGCTGATAGCTATTATCCTATTGGTTTGTTAGTGCAATTTGATTTATAAGTGCCATCCTTATCATGATTTAGCCATTTATATGCATGTGTTTTGTATGTACATCTGCCAGCCTGATGAGTTATTCATCCCTGCACTTTATTGTCAACTTCTGAGCAATTGTAACTAAAAGCCTTGTAATTGAGTGATTTTTATGCATGCCTTGAGAGTGGAAAGGTTATATAGGTCAAATGACTTGATCCATATCATAAAACCCTAAAAACATTGTAATTTACCAGGAATCCTTGAGCTACAACCTAGAGGAGTTTCCTGGAGTAATAACAAATTGGCGCCGTTGCCGGGGAGAGGAGACTGAAGCTCATCTTCCCTGGGAGGCGACATAGATCCATGCTTTGATGATAGACAAATCTTGGACACTATTATGGTTGTAATCATCTATCTAGCAACTCCATTGATATAAGGTGTCTTCAAGAAGACCAAGTACCAGAACAAACCCTAAGGGGCCACTAGCAACACCAGTTTCAGATCCAGAAGAAATTTTGAGAAGAGCTAGGGATTCACTAAGACATACCAGTAGTGCTGCACAAAAAGCTACATCAGGTATTTCAAGAAATATTTCTGCTATTATTTTGTTGCAGCCGCAACATTTTCCCAAATTTCTAAAATTTTGGGACCCCCCTTTTTCTACTTTGAATTAGTTGGTTCTTTTCTGGATTACAGCCTCTTGATTTTTGGCTTATGGATTTTGAAGCATTTTTGGTTGCTATTCGTCGATTGATTTTCTCCTCATCACATGTTCTGAAGATTTCGTGCCTTAAATATTTTCTCTTGAGTTGATTTCATTGTCACTTGGCCCATTTCTTCAAAGCCGTGATCAATCGGGAGTTAAGTTTTTGTCTATTTTTGCCGTTGCGGGCGTCCCATTAACCTTCCTCCCCTGCCGTTGCGGATCGTTTTCAAGTCTTGGACTCTTGTTTTTCCCCGACCGTTTCGAGTGGGTTTGGAATCCTCTGACCGTAGCGCGTGATCTTTTAACTCTCCGACGTGGCGGACGGTTTTTGGTTCTCCTCCGTTTCGGACGGGTTTTGATTCTTCATCGGAAGAATGGGAAGTCGTCCTCGTCCGACGTTTCGGGCGGTTTGTTGATCTCCCCTTTCGACGTTGCGGACTGTTTCCGAAAGGGGGACTTTATATGACGCTCTGATGTTTTGTTGTCGCCCGGCGGTATAGCGAAACGATTGACCATCTCTTGCTCCGACGTTGCGGAGGGGTTCGAACTCTTGATCATCCGATCAAGGTGTCCGCCAACGCCCGACGACGGTGATTTAAGCATTATATTTGGCCATTGTGGGTGAGTGAAAGAGGGGGGTTGTCCGCCGTTGTGGAGGAAATGAAGTTCTGGCCGCCCGACGTAGTTTCAGTTCGCGCCCGAGGGAATTTTTCTCGCACGTGTGGCAGTTTTCAATATATACGGGGTGACAAACGAGGTTTTTTGTATTATTTTTGAGTGCTGTCACGGTAAGTCGAGCTGTCGATTTTAGGAACGCGTGAGGATCTAGCTTTGGTGTACCAGTGTCCAAGTGGCAGGAGGAGAATTCTAGCCAGCATCAGCTCACTCGTTTGTTGGATTTCCAGGTAGGATCTTTGCACCCTAACATCGTGTTTTTTCAAGGTTTCAATTAAGGGATTTATGTATTGGTTCGAGTATTGCTAGAATTAGATCCCTGTAGTCTTTTTCGCTCGCCCGAATAATTTTTCGCCCGCAGCTAGGTTTGTCTTAACCGTTCACCTGGCGGTTTGCGCCCGTTCTGTTAGGGTTTCCGACCGAATAATTTTTGCGGTTAGAGGGGGTGCATTCTTGCCTTTGTAGAGCCCGCATTTCATTTTTATTTATTTATTTATCTCTGCCATTTCAGTTTCGCTCTGAGCACAGTAAAGGAAGACAAGGTGCAGGCGGCCTTCATGCCGCCTGCACCTGGTTTAGTAATAATGAGATCCGTCGGTGGTTTTGATAGGGTTTCTAATGGGGTTTGGATAGTGAATACTTAGCCGGTCAGTTTCCCTAAGTGGTTTACCCAATTTTTTTGAGCCCTAACCTCTGCCTGCGTCGCTTAGTTTGTCATTATAGGCTACCTTGAAATCCTACGGCTGTGCCGTTGTTACTATTTGTGTTCGGAGGGTAGCATGAGTAGTGGTGCTGGTGGGAGCCCCCTGTGTGAAAATTTGTTTTGGATTCCCGCGGTTTATAGTCGCATCGATGTAAATACCATGTCTGCGAGCAACATAAGCTTTCGCCGTATTTGCGTTTTTCTTAATAAAACCATGTTTGATTTCAGAGAGCTGTAGTCGCGGCTTGCGTTTGAAAGTTATGCATTTGCATTTCATATCGTTTGATTGGAAAATGGTGAACTGTGGAATAATGTAATTTTGATGCTAGGCTGTTTAATGAATATTTCCTTTCTTGATTTACACCACATTAAGACCTGGCTCATTATAGTGCAGTGGCAGACTGAGTCCATTTTGTGCTGATAGTTTTT
>LPNX010231458.1:706082-717752 GCA_001517045.1 Pseudotsuga menziesii | reverse complement strand
CTACTGAAAAGTGACCTCGGGGCACCGATCTCTGTCACACCCTAACGGGTGCGTTACGAACACAGCCCCAGAGACTCCATTTCAGCCCACATATTCCTTTTGGGTAGCCGTATAGGCTTTGTTTTGGACATACTCCAAGTACTCTCGGGTATATCTGGAGTCCCCCTTAAGCCTAACTTAAACAACTCATACTCCAATTTTAACTTAAAACGTACCAAGATGCAATCGCAAAACATTTATTCCAGACACATGCAAGCACACTGATCTTTTTTGACTCCATTATTAAGGCACTGGTCTTTTCTGCTTCATATTTATATTGTGTATCAACTTTGTGCTTTCGTGTGTATCTTCGTACCTTGTCATCTTGATTGTTTATAGTTAAAATATTCAAACTCCTAAATAACTGATTCAGTACAACATCATTACACTAAGAAATCATCCTTAGTAACTTAATAGGGTCTACCCCCCTTGGCTTCGTTAGGAGTTGAGCCTAAACGGAGGAGTCAAGAACAAGGTGACAGCCTTGACTCGAGACTTGCCCCCAAGGACACACTGAGTGGCTTGAAGATTTCTGCCACGTGATCCAGGTGTGTGAAAAGGCGGCAACACACTCATCATGGGCACTCCGAATAGAAGTTTAATTGATTCATCGATTCACAAGAATTAGCATCAGCATTTGATTCTCATGATCTTAAACCCTCATTTTTTTTAATCATCTTGAAAACTATAGTTACAGAAGTAAGTAGCTCCTATTTGAATTTCCACTTATCACTCATGTGTGTTTAAAATCAAATGAATTTATAATTATTAATTCAAACAAGTTACTACATGGTGTGATAACTGTTACTGTTTAGTTCATATAGGAGACCTAATAAACCTTTATCACTTCTGAATTATTTATCTTATCTTGTTTGTCATAAGGTTTTAAAAGTGTATTTACTATAATTTTCATATGCCACACTTAGCCTTGTTTCGAATTTTATATTTTCAAAGTGAGTCACTATTAAAGTTTATCTTAAGGGGTTAAGATTATTTTTGGAATTTTGATATAGTTCTGGTTACATCATAAATTGTTTTTCAATCATTTTAATACTAACCTTGATCCTAAGTTCATCAATTACATCCTTAGTTGGCAACATTATTATGGTTTTATTCGATGAATGAAGAATTAGGGTATTGTAATCATTCAATCATGTTTTGGAACTATGAGTGTTCTAGGCTATCACAACATTATGAAATAACAATCAACGCTGAATTCATAGTGGAGCTAGGGTTTCGGTATTGGTGTCGCTTGAAGGTTCGAGCTTGTTGGTGATGAGTATCTACATGCTACTCCTGAGTATCGAGAGGTTGAGGACATTGAATTAAGGCTAACTGGAGAATTTATTTCTCAATCCATTGGTTTATCATCAAACAAAAAAAGGCAGGCAGCTACACAACCGTCAAAGATCACAAAAACTGAATCGCGCACCCGGCAAGAGAGGCAAATTTCGGGGTCTATTTGTGAACAAACCGTTTTGAATCTAGAAAAACCGTTGAAAACTCACTTCACAAATGGGCCAAGCTACCCTTACTCGTGGGCCGTTTTCAAAAATAGTGCAGGATTTGTGAGATACGCAAACTTATTTGAGCTGTAGTAATTCTAGAAATTCATCAGACATCTCATTCATTTCTATATGTTTATCATTGCATGTTGTTAACATATTTTGTTTGACATTTATAGGTGTTAAAGGAGCTGTTGATGTAAAGATGGATGCTTTCCTACACTTGTGCTCTTTTTGACTATGCATTCGCAGCAAAAAGAGATCGACTCATCAACCAGAATGGAGAGCAGATTGTCAGATTCCCGTCATTATTCAGGAGATGATTTTCTGCAGTAAACTGCGGGAAAATAAAGAAGAAATAACAAAATCCGAGATCTGGGTTTTTTGCGGAAGGGGTATTTTATTAGACTCATTAGGAATCTCCTAAAAAAGGTGAACCGTTTGAGAGATTTGGTAGGTTCTTTGAACACGATTTTTTCAGTTGCGACCAGCATGGAATCGGTTTATTTCTAAGTTGTCTATTGGTTTGTATTGAAGTATTTAAATAGTAGCAGAGATCGCTTTGTGGTGGGGTGCGCTCATCAGAACTAGAGAATATTTCTTTCTTTAACGTTCTATGATTTTTTCTATGCCCAATGGTTTTGTAAACCAAAGAACAGGAAACGCTGCTGCTAGTGGTTGGAATACTAGAACTTGTGAAGAACAAATACATTATAGCACTTAATATTATTCTGTATGCTTGTGTTCCTTTAGAACTATTTATGAGGATTACTATATTTTACAAAGATTCTAAAGACATTAGCTAAGTCTATCAGTTATATCATGCTATCTTGATGTTGTTTTTCCTGTGTTGAATTTTATTTTCATATGTATGTATCTTTATATTATATGTGAAAACACTTTTGTTAATGGATTTTGAACAAAG
Organism: Pseudotsuga menziesii; assembly: GCA_001517045.1. Lineage (NCBI taxonomy): Eukaryota > Viridiplantae > Streptophyta > Pinopsida > Pinales > Pinaceae > Pseudotsuga > Pseudotsuga menziesii. Next base: position 715,283 of record LPNX010231458.1, on the reverse strand, counting down.
TACTTAGTGTTGAAGTATGAATGATTAGTTGTCATGTGGAAAAGTAAATGAGCTTCTTCATGTTTCTTTTCTTCAGTTGATATATGGTTTTATACAAAGTACTGACAGTGTGAGTTGAACTTTATTCATTTTAGTGTTAGTACCTGAGTGTATTTTTCATGCTTCAATACTATGTTAAAACTATTTTGATTACAAGTTTTATTTCATGTTCAAATTAATCTATGATAAAATGTTGTTTTATTATAAGTTGATTTAGATCTATTTCTGTTGATTGTGGGATTTTCTAACATTGCAGGATTATAGATCAATTTTTATAATAAAACATGTTATCAGAGTATTAATTCAAGCTCCCAGTTTGGGCTAGTTAATGATCCGGTGGATTATTCATCTTCAAAAATTACACTAATTCAATATGGTACAATGGTTATTAATCAATGTTTTTAAATCATATGCTAAACACCATGTAGTTATAGCTCGCGCAGTTATAGCATAGCCTGCGCAGTTATAGCATGGGTCGTGCAGCTTGCGCACCGTCAAGTGGAAAATCGCCTGGTTCATGAAAAGCCATCGCGGTCACGTATGCTACGACATTGTGGAGCTTAGTTATATGCTGCAACATTTGTGGATGCTGTGACATTGTGGAGCTTAGTTATATGCTGCGATGTTGTGGATGCTATGACATGCTGTGACATTTGTGACAAGCCCCGCAGATAAAATGGTAACATCAAATGTTTATTGCATTGGGTGCACAGTTAGCTGGCGGTTACGTTATATTGGGTGGTGGTTGCAATGTCACATTAAATGGCAAAGTTTGGTGGAACATATGGCGGAAATTCCATTTTTTTAACATGATATGTGTAACGTTTGGCAGGTCAAGAGTATAGCATATGAACAGCCTTTTGCAGCGTTTCAAGGATATGGAACGTCGTGGTAACATAACGCTTGTGTGGCGATTTGGAAGGATTGCATGGTTCAGTTTTAGTTTATGGTTGTAACAAAAATGAATAAGATAGTAGCTGTGATGATAAAGCGAGTTGAACCGTTACTTATCTAAGGACTGAACGCTTTTATAAAGGTGATTCTGGCCACATTGGAGGTGGTTTTTAGAGCACAGAGCATCATGTTTCTGTTATGAGGAGAGTCTTGCGGTGAAGTAGAGGCTGTTTCTGTGGAAGTTGACATTCTCTATTATACTCTAGCTTTCTTTGCCTTTTGAAGGCTAATTGTAATTTTCCAGAAGAGAGGTCTTGAAGACTTTGTACAGCATTCTATTTACAATTGCTGAAGTTGATTCCAGAACCATTTTTGTACCATTTTAAAGAGATTAATTGGTCGGTACCCATTGGAGAGGGACCCAGAGACGTAGCCCAGTGAAGGGGGTGAACTCCATTATCAACTTTTGTTTGTGACTCTCTGATTCTGTGTTTGTTTTTCCCACATCTGTTTACTAGTTTTGCTTTTCATTTCTGTTTAAGCATTTAATTTTTGTCAAAGCTGTTCCATAAATTAAACAAACTGATAAATGCAATCTTTACAAACTTTTAATGCACTCAAGTTGAGGTCCGATGGATCATGTTATGGTATCAGAGCTGGTTGACTACTTGTGCAAGTTTGTGAATGCTTACCAGGTCTAGGTTAAAGCTTGGTGAAGGAGAATTAATTGAAAGAGATCCCAAGATTGGCTCAAGGAGAACATTCTCAAGAACCATGTCTTCTCCACGAGGGGAAGAAGAAGGACATATAGAACGGGAAAAACCTGTTATTTCTGAAACTGAGTTTTTGGAGGCTTTTATCAGCACGAAAGCCATGATGGAAATTCTGCTCGATGAGTGAGCAGAAAGGAAGAAGAAAGAAGAAGGCTCTTCATCCAAAGATGCAGAAGTAAAGAAGGAAGAAAAGGGTAAAGGAGTAGGAGGTGATGGTGATCCTCCTGAAACTAATCAAACTTTTTCTTCTTCTCATACTTCTAATTCAAATAATGCAAGTCCAAATATGCCTTATTTCAAATTGGATGTGAAATTTGAATTACCAATTTATAATGGAGATTTAGATGCTGAAATGTTAAACAAATGGATCAAGCAGCTTGAAGTATATTGTAGGGTGCAGGGCATTAATGATGCCCCTTCTAGGATTCAATTAGCCACTTTGAGAATGATTGGAATGGCTCTTACTTGGTGGGAGAGCAAGATTCAGCAAGATATTCGAAAAAATGGTAAAATTATTTCAGTTTGGAATGAATTCATTGAAGTATTAAGGAAGAAATTTTATCCTTTAGGCCATATTCAACAATTAACCATGAGTTGGCAAATGTTTAGACAAGCTAAAGGACAAAGCATTCAAGATTACACTCATGAATTCAGAAAGAGGGCTATTGCATTGAATGTGTCATTAGATATGCATGAAACTCTTCTTAAGTACATTAGGGGCATGCATTCTTATTTGAGACATACTTTGTTGATGTTTAACCCCAGTAATTTGGATGATGTATGTGTTCAAGCTACACATTTAGAATCCAGGGGTAAGCATCTTGATGATACTTTTGTGAAGAAATCATTTAAATTTGACAGCAAATCGAAAGGTAAAGATAAGGGGAAAAAGAAGATGGCTACTGTTAAGAAAGAGGGTGAAAAGCCTACATGTTCGGATTGTCAGAAGGGACATGATGTCTCTAAGTGTTGGAAAATTCATCCGGAGTTAAGGCCAAAGAAGTACGGATGAAACAAAGATAAAGGAAAAGCAAAAGCTACTGCAGCAGTTATTCAAGACTTGGGATCCGACTCAGGTGATCAAACAAATGTTACAGCTGTCGGAATCCAGGGTAAGAATAAAAGTATCTCACAACCCATTGATACAAAATCAAGTTATAGTGCAAGTACAAATCTGCCATCTACTTCTAAGCAAAATGATAAAAATAGAAGTGCATTGTTTCATGTTCGTGTCATTGCAAATCACACAAAGATTGATACATTGTTTGATAGTGGTTCACAAGTAAATCTGATATCAGAAGAAGTGGTTAAGAAATTGCATTTAGTTACTATGCCTCATGAAAAACCCTATCCTCTTGGTTGGGTTACTAATGATACACAATTGCAAGTTACAAAGAAATGTGTTTTGAAATTTTCAATCACTGAACATTTTATGGATGAGGTAGAATTGGATGTAGTACCACTTGACATTTGCGGAATTGTAATTGGGAGTCCATATTTGTATGACCGGAAAGCAGTATTTTATAGAGAGCAGAATAAGTATCATCTTTTTAAAGATGGTGTGGAATATATTGTACGAGCACATAATACAAAAACAAATCTAGTAATAGTTTCTGCAGGACAAATGAAGAGGCTGGTAAATGCTAGTAAGAATTTTGTGTTAATAATGGCTAAGGTGAAAAATGATGAGATCTCTAAATATTTTGAGAGATGTGATCCTAAACATAAATCTGAACTGATTGAAATTATTTCTGAGTATGATGATTTATTTCAAGATCTGAAAGGGTTGCCACCAAAGAGAGAAATTCAGCATGAGATACATTTGCAGCAGGATGTGCCACTCCCGAACATAGCCATGTACCGAATGTCTGTAATGCAGAATGAGGAAATCAAGAAGCAGGTTCAGGAGCTGATTGAGAAGGGGGTCATCTGGCCAAGCACTTCTCCTTGTGGCTCTCCTATAGTCTTGGTTCCGAAAAAGGATGGGTCTTGGAGGATGTGCATCGACTATAGGGCCCTTAACAAAATCACCATTAAAAATAGGTATCCTCTTCCTTGCATTGATGATTTTCTTGATCAGTTAAAACATGCAAATTACTTTACAAAATTAGATCTGCGTAGTGGGTATCATCAAATTCGGGTTGCCGAAAATGATGCCTGGAAAACAACATTTAAACAAAATAGGGTTTGTATGAATGGCTTGTGATGCCTTTCGGGCTCTGTAACACACCTGCTACTTTCATGCGGGTCATGAATGATATCTTTCATCCATTCATTGATTATTTTGTAATTGTATATCTGGCTGATATCCTATTGTTTAGCAAACCTAGGAGGATCACATTGTACATGTGAAAAAAGTTTTAGATGTACTGAGGAAGGAGAAGCTTTATGTAAAAATGTCTAAATGTGAGTTTGCTAAAACTTCTTTAGTATATCTGGGCCATATTATTGGTGGAGGCCACCTGCAAGTGGACCCAGCCAAGGTTGCTGTCATTATAAACTGGCCACGGCCTAGCACCGTTACTGAAATCAGAAGTTTTCTGGGTGCGGTTCAGTATTGGAGGAAATTCATTTCTGGATTTTCTTCCATTGCTGCTCCATTCCATGCATTGACAAGCGTTAAATAAATTTTTCAGTGGGGAGGAAAGCATCAGAGATCCTTCGACACTTTGAAGGAAAGGATTAGCACAGCACCAGTTCTGACGTTGCCAAATTTGCAGCAGCCGTTTGAGATCGAAATAGATGTCGGTGGGTTTTCCATGGGAGTTGTTTTGATGCAAGGGAGGAAGCCAGTCTGTTACCATTCAGAAACGTTCTCTACTACGGTAAGTAACTATCCGACTTATGAAAAATAATTATATGATTTAGTACAGAGTGTGAAGAAGTGGAAACATTATATAATGGGAAAAGAAATAGTCATACATACTGATCATCAGCCACTTCAATATCTACAATCTCAAACTAAAGTACAGCAAAGTAGGCATTTAAGATGGATGGGATTCTTGCAATAGTTTCATCTTGTAATTAAATACAAAAAGGGAATTCATAATAAGGTAGCAGAGATGTTATCGAGGCCGCCTACAAACGATCCAATCATCCTTCAGAACAGTTCATTAACACATGAAAGTTACATTGAACAATATGCAGAAGATAAAGATTTTAAGAACGTATATGCATCACTAATACATGGTAAACAGGAAGAGAAATATTATGTGCATAATCAGCTCTTGTATCATCTCAGTAAACTCTATATTCCAGAGAAAGAAAGAGTGCATGTGATCCGAGAAGCACATAGTTCATTGATTGCAGGACATTTTGGTGTAAGCAAAACATTGTCTGTATTGCAGAATCACTGTTATTGGCCTTAGATGCAAGAAACTGTAGCTAAATACATAAGAGGTTGTGTTATGTGTGCAACGAGTAAGCCTAGCAATAGGAAATTGGGTTTGTACACACCCCTTCTAGTTTCTTCTCGTCCCTGGTAAAGCATTTCTATGGACTTTGTAGGAGGACTACCTATGTCTAGAAAAGGGCATGATTACCTATATGTTGTTGTGGACAGATTCAGCAAAATGTGTATCTTAATGCCGTGTAACAAACAGATCACTGCTGAACAAACAGCTCATCTATTCTTTCAGAATGTTTGGTTACATTTTGGGCTACCCATGTCTATTGTATCTGATCGGGATTCCCGGTTCTTGGGAGAATTCTGGTCAACTTTATGGGAGCTTATGGATACTAAACTGAAGAAAAGTACAACTTTTCATCCACAGACCAATGGGACAACAGTGGTAGTGAACAGGACAGTGGTTCAGCTGCTCAGAGGATATTGTAGTAAACATCCTAAACTTTGGGATGAGCAGTTGCAGTATATACAGCATGCTTACAATCATGCAGTTCATTCTTCCACGAAAAGATCTCCTTTTGAAACTTGTTTTGGTTATCTGCCAAAAACACAGATGGACTTCTCTTTTGGTAAAGATGTAGTGGATGGACATCATGATGTAGATAAAGCTCTAAGATTCATTGAGAGAATCCAAGCGGTGCAGCAGGCAGTTCAGGAATAGTTGGAGAAGAGCTAGGCAAAGTACAAAGCCAAGCATGACAAGCATCGAGTTGATCATCAATTTTTGGTTGGTGACAAAGTTTGGTTACATATCACCAAAGAAAGAATGAAAGGTGAAGGTAAAAATCTTAAGCCTATCAGGTATGGTCCTTTTGAGATCTTGGAAAAGAACGGTACTAATGCTTTTCGCTTGAATTTACCTCCATACATGCAAATTTATTCGGTTGTCAATGTTGAGAATCTTAAATTGTATGAGCCTCCTATGATCATGGATGAGGAAACTAACATACAGATTCCTTCAGTTGATGATATGGCACCTGAATACATGAAAGAGCTACAGGATGATGTTATTCTTGACAGAAATGTAAGGACTTCACGAAGGGGGAATGTTGAGTACCTTCGAGTAGGGCTTAAAGGCATGCATCCTAGCAAAGCAAGATGGATGGAGTTTGGAAAAGTGAGGGAGCTGTACCCTCACTTACTTGTAGAATGACACAGGATTTTGGTGGTCCAAAAGCTCTCCAATGGGGAGGAATGATCCAGTGGATTATTCATCTTCAAAAATTACACTAATCCAATATGGTACAATGGTTATTAATCTATGTTTTTAACTCATATGCTAAACAACGTGCAGTTATAGCCCATGTAGTTATAGCCGCGTAGTTATAGCATAGCCCGCACAGTTATAGCATGGGCCGTGCAGCTTACGCACCGTCAAGTGGAACATCGCCTGGTTCATGAAAATCCCGCACGATCACGTATGCTGCGATGTTGTGGAGCTTAGTTATATGCTGCGACATTTGTGGATGCTGCGACATTGTGGAGCTTAGTTATATGCTGCGACGTTGTGGATGTTGCGACATGCTACGACATTTGTGACAAGCCCCGCAGATAAAATGGTAACATCAAATATTTATTGCATTGGGTGCGCGGTTAGCTGGTGGTTATGTTATATTGGGTGGCGGTTGCAAAGTCACATTAAATGGCAAAGTTTGGTGGAACATATGGCAGAAATTCCATTTTTTTAACATGATATGTGTAACATTTGGCAGGTCAAGAGTATAGCATATGAACAGTTTTTTGCAACGTTTCAGGGATATGGAACATCGTGGTAACATAATGCTTGTGCGGCAATTTGGCACGATTGCATGGTTCAGTTTTAGTTTATGGTTGTAACGAAAATGAAGAAGATAGCAGTTGTGATGATAAAGCGAGTTGAACCGTTACTTTTCCGGGGACTGAACGCTTTTATAAAGGTGATTCTGGCCACATTGGAGGTGGTTTTTAGAGCACAGAGCATCGTGTTCCTGTTATGAGGAGAGTCTTGCGGTGAAGTAGATGTTGTTTCTGTGGAAGTCGACATTCTCTGTTATACTCTAGCTTTATTTGCCTTTTGAAGGCTAATTGTAATTTTCTAGAAGAGAGGTCTTGAAGACTTTGTACAGCATTTTGTTTACAGTTGCTGAAGTTGATTCCAGAACCATTTTTGTACCATTTTAAAGAGATTAATTGGATCGGTACCCATTGGAGAGGGACCCGGAGATGTAGCCCAGTGAAGGGGGTGAACTCCGTTATCAAATTATGTTTGTGACTCTCTGATTCTGTGTTTGTTTTTCCCACATCTGTTTACCAGTTTTGCTTTTCATTTCTGTTTAAGCATTTAATTTCTGTCAAAGTTGTTCCATGAATTAAACAAACTAATAAACGCAATCTTTACAAACTTTTAATGCACTCAAGTTGAGGTCCGACGGATCAGTTAACTTGCATTTAGGTCATTACGGGATTAGGAGCTACTATTTTTCTGTTTTTCTGTACATAGCTTAGGTTAGTTTTTCAGCATCAGTTAATCATTAGGTTAAATTTCTTTGATTTATCAGAGGATTCTGTTGTAGTGCAACTTATCACTTTCACCTAAAGAGACTTTTGAGTTTGAGAGCACAATTTACAAGCAGCAGGGCCTTTATCTTGTGAGAGACAGTCACTCCAAACACACACAAGATTACAGTAAGTTGAGTGTGTTGGCTGTTTTTTTGTAAGTTGGCCTAGGTCAATTTTTCTGGCCAACAAATGGCGCTAGAAGGAGGGACATGAGGTAAAACAAGTGGTTTTATTTTTCTATTATTTTTAATAACCATTTATCCTCTTGCTCTTTCATTTTTCATCTTTTATATTTTTTTATTCTTCTCCGTCATAGAAATGTGTTTAAGAACTGGTTAGATGACAAGCTAACCATTTGAAGAGTGAATTAATATTGATTGTTTATCATTCATGGCTCATGCCCAAATTCCTGTTTGAGAATCAATTTTTAGTTTTACATTAATTGATATTCCCAATGAGACAATTAACCTCTTGTCAAAACTTGAATTTGATGGTGAAGGCGATATATCTGCAAGGAAACACCTCAAGAAGTTTTTGTCTAAATGTAACAAACATAATATTGTTGATCTAAGTGCTACTTGCAGGTTATTTGCTCTTACTCTCAAAGGACAAATCAAATGCTGGTTGCAAACATTTCCACCTAATTTTGTTTTTATATGGTTTCAATTTGCCCATGAATTTTTAGATACTTTCAAGGATTATGATTCTAATCAACTTTGTAGTGAATTGTAGGCTCTTTGAAGGAAGAAAGGTGAGTCTTCAGAAGACTTTTCAGTAAGGCTTTCTCATATCCTTTGCAAATTTCATATTACTGATTTACCTTATGAATCTGATCTTTTAAATATTGTTTTCAACTGTCAAGTTCCTCTTATTCAACAAAATCAAGACGTTTTTCAAAAAGATGATAATTCATTAATCCTCCAAGAAATTTCCTCCTCTATTATTGATTTAAATATTTCCATAAGTTCTACTCAACCCCAAGGTGAGAAGATCGAAGTAGGAGAAAGGCATGCTTCCTTTACCCAAAATCTTGAACCTATATTAAATAAGGAAGAAGTAATTTACGATGAATTTATTTGTACAAATAAGGAAGTGGATTATCTTAATGAACAACAATATTCAGATTCTATTAGTCGAAAATTAGATCAAGATGAATTAATTATAAATCAAACTATGTGTTCATCAGTTTCTGATTTTTGTACTAATTTTTCTTCCGATTCAAATATCAATGAACAAAAATATATTAATAATAATTTTATGTGTTCTTATACTTTAATAGAACATGTGGAAGAAAATGAAATGAATCTTAGTCAATCAACTAAATGTTGTTCACAAAAAGAGATTAATCTTTTTCAAGCAAATGTTGATAAAAGTTTTGATGAAGGATTATCAGTTGATCTTAATCTCGAATCAATTTCACATGAAATGCTAAAGGGTACATCTCCACATTATATTGAAAATAATCAGGTAATTAAAGAAGAATATTTTGGAAGTGTTACCACCTAAGTTGTACTTAAGGGTGTTCTATCAAGTGAGCCTGGTGAACCGGAC
>LPNX010231458.1:650542-692435 GCA_001517045.1 Pseudotsuga menziesii | reverse complement strand
ATTATGGTTTTATTCGATGAATGAAGAATTAGGGTATTGTAATCATTCAATCATGTTTTGGAACTATGAGTGTTCTAGGCTATCACAACATTATGAAATGGCAATCAACGCTGAAGTCATAGTGGAGCTAGGGTTTCGGTATTGGTGTCGCTTAAAGGTTCAAGCTTGTTGGTGAAGAGTATCTACATGCTGCTCCTGAGTATCAAGAGGTCAGTGACATTGAATTAAGGCTAACTGAAGAATTTATTTCTTAAGCCATTGGTTTATTATCAAACAAAAAAAAGGCAGGCAGCTACACAACCGTCAAACATCACAAAAACTGAATCGCGCACCCGGCAAGAGAGGCAAATTTTGGGGTCTATTTGTGAACAAACCGTTTTGAATCTGGAAAAACCATTGAAAACATACTTCACAAATGGGCCAAGTTACCCTTTTTAGTGAGCCATTTTCAAAAATAGTGTAGGATTTGTGAGATACGCGGACCTATTTGAGTTTTATTAATTCTAGAAATTCGCCAGACATCTCATTAATTTCTATATGTTTATCATTGCATGTTGTTAACAGATTTTGTTTGACATTTTGTTGAGGCCTGGAAAATCAAGGTGGAAACAGCAAGGGATTATCCCCAGTCAACATTCCCAACTAGCCCGTGACTGTTTGGTGTAGGGAATCCGTCCGGTTTGCGGTTCGGCTACCGTAGGTAAAGTAACAAAACTAAAGGTTTTACCGGTTGCGGCCCGGTCCACCGTATATATTTTTGTATTTTTGACTTAAATTATGATATGCACGTGCCTAATTAACATGCAGGGTGATAAGGGATGCAAGGAGTAGTCACAAATTGATGCGCAGGTTCTTACCTTTCGTCTTAAAACTCACAAGCATCTAAATCACATACACAGTAATAAAGTAAATCTAACTATCTACCTATCCCCAGGGAGCCAAAATGTAATTTATTAATGAGTAATGTATATTGTACATGCATTATAAAGAGAAATTACAGATAGCTGATATTCCTTCCCACAACACATGGACGATTAAAGATATTTAGACAATCAGATAGCCAATTGCTTATAAACAACATTCATTACTCATGGTGGTAACTTCACAGAATAAACTAGAAATCATTCAAACAATAACATAGGCCCTAAGAGTTAGAACGATCTCACAGTTAATGGACAAAAAGCTGGAAAAATGAAATAGTTCATCTTCCACCAATCCATAGCATAACATTTGAACGTCCCACCAAACTTTCTCCTTTAGGCAAACAATAATTCTTTATTGCAAAAAAAAGTAGTTCTTCTTACAATATCTCTTTTCTTGTCTAACTGGGAAAAAAGTCCTTCTTTATTCTAAGTATTCTATATTTATACAAAAAAGAATAAGACTGTTGGGCTGCCTACGAATAACTCTTGGGCTTCCCCAACTCTTTGCCTCCCAAAATTTTTCTTTTACTAAGTATTTACAAAATTGCAACATATTACAAAAATGGGAAAATATTCACGAGGAGGGCCCTGCTTGATTATTTAGAAATTTCTTCCAAGTCGAAGCCTCTGAGGCGATGCCTTCAAACTTAGAAGGTTCCAAAAAATGAATATTTATCTCAAATTTTCCAGCCTGGTTCTTGATGGCCTCAATTCTGGCTACACTCAAACAAAGCTGATGTTCTAATAGCTGCACACTAACTGCGGAATGATCTACTTCATTCCTTAAGGTCTGGTCATCGAGAGCTTTGATGTGCTGTATTTTGCTTTCCTCTTCTTGGTACATTTTCTGCAAAATTTCCACAAACAAGTTGTGGTACGGAAAAGCATCCAACCTCCATTCAGCTTCTACTTGGCATCGGTTATAAGTAATCAGGAGCCTTCTGAAGAATTCTGTACATGCCCCTTTTGTCTTTCTAACAGCCTTCTTGAATTCCTTGGCTGTGTTGATGGAAAACTCCAATAAGTCATAGTCCTGCTTAAGGGCCTATCAATCTTTCGAGGGCAGCTCTGTAGGAGCTTCTTCATTGTTCTCTAGTATCGCCATCCTTGTTTTCAAGATTTCCAGGATGTCCTGAGATCTATCAACAAAATATGAGGAGGTCTCCAAAATCTCCTCCAATCAACCATCTACTTACAAAACCCTACATCTTTCCTCTTCTATGGCCATCTGCAACTGAAGCATCTTTGCTTTCTGTGCCAGCACATGTTCCTTGAAAGGTTGGAGATTAACCTGTTGTTCTTTGTCTTCCTCCAAAGCTACTGTCAGAGAGGTAATCTGCCCTTGAAGTTTTGTCTCTTGTTCTTGAGATTGCTTCTCATTCACCTCCAAGGTGGTCTTTTGCAGCTCCAGATCCTCTATATTTCCTAGCAGCTATTCTTTCTCTGCCCTCAACTCTTGATATTCTTGTTGTAAGTTTCTCCCGACATTCCTGGGTAATCTCCATATATCTTCTCTTTGCTTGGAGAACCTGAAGTTTGGCCTTTGAAGACTTTATCTCCTTTTGCACGTCTTCGAATTTTCTCTTCAGCTTATTGTTTTCTTCTCTTTCCTTTCTTAGTGTGTCTTTTAGTTGAGAAGAAGACTTCTTAGACTGCTCCAGATCTGTCATTATTTTGTTTACATTGTCCTCTAAAGCATGGATCAATGAAACCCCTACTCTAATAGTGAATCCGGGGTCTCTGTCTATTCTATATACAATGGTGTTTCAGTTATCATCTTACCAGACAGACCCCCTGTTTCAACATTCTTTTCAGTTCTTTTTACTATCCTTTTTCTTTCTTTATCATAGAATATAGTATTAAAATCAGGGACCTCTTCCCCTATCTTCTATTTAAAGGGGACTAGTCTAAGGGTGGGGGCCATCGACTGTCCAGGTGTGCTGACAGTAGGTACTCCAGGGTCTTGAACATCGGGGTTCTCCACATCCTGGGTCTGAATGTCTGCTATGTCAGAGGCTGACTGTTTTGTTGCTATTTGGGTCAGCTTCATCCTCTCTGCCTCTTGTTTCTAAAGCTCCTCATCTAGCTTCCTTTTTCTTTCTTCTTCTTCAATCTTGGCATCTTCTTCTGCTTTTTTGGCTACCTCTTGTGCAGCTCTTGTTTTCTCTTCCTCTTCTCCCTTCGGCCACCCTTCAGCTTCTTGGGCTAACCTTTGGGCTTCTTCATTTATTTTCTTGGTTTCCTCATCAGCCTTTGCTTGCTCATCCTGCCCCTTTCCACCTTTGGTGGTGATATTCTTTTTAAACCTTTTCCTCAAGGCCGTTATGTTCAATGCACTGCGGAAGATGGACTCTTCTCTATCCCAATGGTGAGTGTATTCAAAATGGACATTGGCCTCTTTGCAGTGTTTAGCAACCTTGTTGTGGTAGTCATTCCTGTGGAAGGGAATTTCCCCAAAATGAAACTTTTCCAACTCCTCCACAAATTCATCGACCTTCTTAACTCTGGTAAACTTATAAATCCCCAACCTGAAAGGAAAAGGAGGATATGCAGCCTTCTTATGTTCAAATAAAAAGATTCCTATGCCATCTAGGAAGACTTGCCTGACTACCTCTTTGTGAATTATATAGTCTGTGGCATACTTAGGCAATAAGGAGGGTGCTCTAGAGCCTCCAAACATTCTAAAATAGAGCCCCTCCTCAGTCAGGTAGTAATCAGCAAATTCCTCGATCACCTGCAGTGCCTCCTCAGACATGCAGTTACATTCTTTTAAGAAAATAAGAGTATATAATGGCATGATAAAATGTTCACAGACGTCCCTATAGTGACTGTGGTACTTGTGAGCCCACAGTGGTTTGTATGCTGAGTAAACATGTATCATTTCCCTGTCCCAGATGCACCTTAGGCCGAGGAAAGGTTGATTGCACAATATGCAATCAATGAGTATGGCGCTCATATAAAATTCTGACCTCTTTTGGGACACTCCTCCCAAAGCTGAGGCCATACAGGCTGAAAGACTATTTGAAACTATGTTGGCCCAGTTGAAAATGGTCCTCTGTGTTGCGACATAAAAAATAATCGGCATCCACTCCAATTTGAAGCTTTTTCCATGAGCTCTCCCAAAAATTCTATTGAGCATTAAGGCAATGAACCTGTAAGGGGTCCTTAAGCTCGTTGTGTCATATTCTCCCGTCGACCTGGTTCTAAAGTTTCTTCCAGGCATGAGCATCCTTTTGAGGGTCTCAACGAGATTCATTCTGATTTTTCTCAGCCAATCTTCAGTTAAAAATACTTGTGCTTCTGGCAGGTGGTAGGCCAGGGCTACATATCTCGAGCTATAGGTAGCATAGCCTTGTTTGTCGACATTCTCCAGAATCATAGTGGTTACATATACCCTGGGTAGGATCCACCCAATCACTTCAGAGAAAGGAAAGAGCTCAGTTCTTGTAGCAACCTTCATCAGTGAAGACCTTTCTATATTGGCGTATATGTTTTCTTCCTCAAAACCGATATCAGGCACCTCTCGGCGCATGATCAACCTGTAGATGTCTCCCCACTGATACTCAGGCTCGACACCGGTTATACATTTGGTGTCTTCATAAATATATTTGGTCTTGGTGATGACTTCTACGTCGGGATCCTCTTCGACCACAGGGGCCTTCTTCTTTTGACGCTTAGACATTTTGAGTTCGAAGGAATCTTCCTGTCACATATAAAATTGTAACTGTTAGGCTATTTCCGGATAAATTACAGATATTGAGATAACAATGTAAAATGTTGTACCTCATCTGTGTTTAACATGACGGCAGTTAATTAAATGAAGCAAATATGTTCGCGCTAATACTCCTGTCTAACACTGAAATCGGTTCAGTCAACAAAGCTTGAGTGGGAAACAGAGCCTACGTTAAAATGAAGACAACCTCGGGCTCTCTCTGGTCGCCATGACCACTGCACTACGTGGAACGACAGGGGCACTTATTCTAGCCATTCAACGGGGCGTTTCAGGAAAAACACTACAGGTGTGCATTCTATGGTCAGTCTTAGGTTGGGTGATGCTATGCTACCCCAGACCGGCTCGGGTTCAAATTCGACCGCGAACTGGGTCGCTCAAAACAACGAGGTAAAATGCGGCCTTGGTTTGCAAGATGTGGTAACCGGAGTAGCGGAAACCAGTCAGATCTTCCACAAGGAGGCCATGGAAAACCTTCCCCAATGGCTAATCATAAAATGGGGCAGACTAGTGCAGACAACGTAACATCCGTCTACACTAGTTTCCCCAACCATCAAGTGCAAGGTCGAAAACCATAACAACCGCGGAAGGAAAATACCTCGTGGGAAACAAATTTAGCTACTGATGGTTGTGCTACACGCCCAACATATATACATGTAAACGATGTGGACCAAGGGAAAACCCTAACCACGAAAATAACAATAAACCAAAAATTGAACAGCCCAGTCGAACGGAATGGGACGAGGAGCACAAGGGCCTACTTGGCGATGCTGCGCGACAGGCAGGAGGAAGACCGTTGAGCTTCCATGGTGGATCCACCTAGGAACAAGGGTACCGACAGCGGGGGTCCTGGCGGGCTCAAGATAAAACGACAGTGCACGATAGTCCAAAATAACAATAGAATAATCAACTTAGCCAACCCCATATATATATATATATATGTCCAGTCAACCAAGAGCGGTGGGAGAAAATGTCGGATGGTGAAAACGCAAGGGTCAGAGGTCATATGAACATCTCCTCCTACAACGTCGGGTGGCAAAACAACTAGGTGAACCGCCGAGACATCCGGGAGAAACCACTAAAGCATCAGAGCTCGCAAGACTAAACATCAGAGCGATAGAAGGATAGGAGCCGCAACGGTGGAAACACAAAATACATCACGTTCTGCAACAGGTAAAATCTAAATCAGAGAAAAAACCAACTAAATGACCGGAGAGATAGCGCTTTTCGAAGCTGCAACGGCGGATGCTGAAAACTCAAGGATCAATGAACAACCAAGCGAGGTTGAAAAGTCAATGCAACTATCGGGAGACTTCATAGTCTGTCGCTCGCAACTGCGGAGATCGCAGGAACAAAATGTTTCAACGGGAATCCAAATGATAGTCGATTGAGACAAAGTGCATCGGATAAAAATATCGGAGCTAGTTGCTTATTACTTCTTCGCAATGGCGGGAGTGCAAGTGACTAAGCCCCTGATTCAAACACTCAAAAACGCATTCGATGGCAAGGTAAACTTAAACAAGTAGTGAAACATTTCTGGCATTAGGAATAGTTTATTTTACAGAATCATTAAACCAAATCACAGTCAAACCAACATAAGCAAAAAAAGGGGGGGGGGGCAAATTTTTTTGAATTTTGGGAAAATGTTGCAGCTGCAACAATTGGAAACTACCTGTTGAAACCCAGATTTCAGACTTAACTTCTTCACGGTAAAAGACTGTCTAGCTCAAAAGTTGGATTCTTCTAGATGTTTGTATTGCTGAGTTGGCTAACCCATGCATTTAAATCATTGAGAAGCAATTCATTCTTTGGGGTAGTGGGAATACTCAAAATATTTGCAAGTCTGAATAACTCTTTTAAGGCCTAATAAGTGAGATTTATTTTACCCCTGCCTTTAGGTCGTTTCTAGCTTGGACACCACAAGATCGTAACATATGGTAAACAGAACTATTCTTTTGTTCCTCATTCCCATGCCAATTACACTTTTGTGCCGTTTGAACTTTTGTTCTTTTGAATCCTCCATCTTCCTTTTTTTCTAAATTTTATTCAGGCTCTTCTATCCATACTGTCCTTTTGTGTGAGAGAGGAATTTACTTTTCATCTCACAGATGGAGAAGAACTTTTAGCCATTTGAAATTCATGTTTCTGATGCTTTGCTTTAATATGTATTGTTTCTTTAAGGAGTTTTGACTCTTGATAGCCTTTAGGATTTCTAAAATCATGGCATGGGATCATTTATATATAGTAAACGGTTTACCTTGCTTCCTTTCTGTGGGCCCTTCGTCGTCACTCCCTAGGACATTTTAGATGTGAAATGGATGGAGCCTCGAAATAGTATTCCAGACCTTTTAATTCTGAGTTATTTACAAGGGGTTAAGGAGGGCTTCAATAAGTGCATGGCCAATTAGGAACACTTCCTACTAGAAGACATTCTATTGTTACAAACACAGTCTTTTCCTCAAGATTTCAGTTAACTAAGAACCCTGATGTTTCCAATGCAACCAAAAGTTTGCCTCTTTATTCAAAACCAAAATAACCAGAAAAAATGGTAAATCAAAGAAAACAGCATCAATTTATTTATGTACAAAACCATTAAAACAAAATAAAAAGAAAAAGGTGCCCACTCCTAAGAATCCTTTAACCTAGTGAGTCAAGGGGTGGGCTGGATTGTAGACATGAGATACCTAACCATGGTCTAAATGTGCTATTTTTGAAATCGAAACCATGTCTACCGGTCTATAGTCATCCTTATCAACACGAGGAAGTTGAAGGAGCTCAGGCTGAGTGTCAATCATAGGACTGGCTTTCCCTGAGGCATGATATCTTAGTTTAAGCTTGGTTAGATATTTTCCTAGAACAGAATCAGCAGATTCATTTCTTTCCCCCAGCTTAGTGATAGTATGTTTCATGTAAGGTTCTCTCAAAATTTTAATCTGATTTGGGGTACCCTTATGAGGTAACCATAAATGAGACCAGTCGGAAGCAAAATAACCCTTTAACCTGGCAGACCAATCTCGGTTCAGAATAATCCCATATCCATCCGGTATGTCAGCCACCACTATGTCAATAAATTTACATATCTTGTTATTTGCAGATAAGCGTATGAGAACATTCTTCATTTCTCCCACTACTTTGACATTTGTTCTGTCTAGTTGCACTACTTCCCAGGCTGTGGGCTTAGGCTGCCCATTAATCTTTTTGCAAACTTCAAGTGGCATAACATTTATTGATGATCCAGAATCTACCAAGCAATTATGCACGTTATGATTCAGCACTTCTAGAGTCAAAAGAAAAGGTGGGGTTTTAGCCTTTTCTTCCCAACTTGGTTCGATGTCTTCTTCCCTCGGTTGGTTTTTAGTGGGTACATCCTTTTTAGGCTCCTTAATTTTTTTAGTATTTTCTTTGTTAACATCTACTTGTCCTTCCACAAGCTTGGCATGTTCGTCGATTTGCTCTGTTTCCTGGTTGACAGTAGTGACTTTAGGTGTTTTATCTTCAACATTCATTTGTCTCTTGACATTATTTTGCAACTTCTTAATCTTTGAAATTTTTGCATTGTATTTAATTATCAAATCCATGTCTTTCATCGCTGTTGGTATGTTTTTGGGTTTAAGAGTGCTCTTTTCTATATCAAAAAGTGAGACACAGTCCCATAGGAACATGGTATCATCTTCTTGTTTCTCTATGGTATCGTTATTCTTTTCTTCTCTCTCGTTGGATTTTGTCACTTTAGAATCCAAGAGTTGGTTCATTACCAATGACATCGAATTTAACCATTGAGGACAATTCTTTTCAGAATGAGGCTGTTGGTGAAAAGTGCAGAAATTGCCCCCCCCTACCTCTGTTATATTCATTGATGTTGAATTATGAGGAGGGGTTTTCAAATGGTTGTTATCCTCCCTTTTTTGGTAGCAGGGTTTATAAGTTTTCTGAACTTCCCTTTCTTTCTCCAGATCTATTACTCGGTTGGAGAGTTTTTGAATCATTTTTATCATTCCCTCAAAATCATGTGATTGTTCCTCTTTAGGTTTAGACAACAATAAGGCTCTTCTCCCGGCAGTTTTTTCTCCATGTAGCTCAGGATAATCTTCTATGCTTTCATTTTCAACCTCTACCCTTTCTGCCTCTTCATAAGTCTTTGCCAATGTAGGTCTGGATTTTATTTTGGAAAACATGTCCAGTTCAGGTCCCAGAGCTGAGGTATAATATTCAATTAGGACCTTGTCTGAGGGTCTGTCAGTTTCAGAAAATTTCTTGAGGTATGTTGAAAACCTTTGAGTGAAATGATGTAACTTATCATTCTTTTCTTTTTTTTTAAAACCCAGACCTTTCATTAGTGATGCATGCGTCTTTTGGGCTGCGTATTTACTTCTGAAGATCCTTTCAAAGGTGTCCCAATCAGGGATAGAATTTGCAGGAAAACCAAAGTACCAGGATGCTGCTGCTCCTTTAAGGGTATGTAGGAAAAATCTACAGACAACATCCTCGTATTCCCCAGCCCTTAACCCTTCTATTGCTAAATATAAACTTTGCAAGTGGTCATCTACAACAATCTTTTCATCGGGATCAAACTTAGGCAACAACTTCTCAAAAGCTTGAGGTAGGTTATGCAATGGAGGTGTTAGGTTTAAGGGTGATCTAGCTTTCCAAGCCTGCGATGGGTTGGGCTGATTTGCATTTATACCAACCATGAGCAAAGGTGGAAGAACAGGAGTTAGAGAAAGGAACACCATAAGGTGAAATCGGGCTTACTTGCTTCACAGTTGGAACCAAGACCTGTAAATCTGCTTCTACACGTTCTTCCAAACTCTAAGTACTTGGGTCAGGACAAAAGTTTCCAAAATATTGCTGGTGGGGTAATCTTGGGAAAATAGGTTTACTCGGCCATCCATGCACTGGTGGCCCTCCTTCTAGCGCCAGAAACTATTGAGGCCTGGAAAATCGCAGATGAAAACAACAAGGGATTCTCCCCAGTCAACGTTCCCAACTAGCCCGTGACTGTTTGGTGTAGGGAATCCGTCCGGTTTGCGGTCCGGCTACCATAGGTCAAGTAACAAAAATAAAGGTTTTACCAGTTGCGGCCCGGTACACCATATATATTTTTGTATTTTTGACTTAAATTATGATATGCACATGCCTAATTAACATGCAGGGTGATAAGGGATGCAAGGATTAGTCACAAAGTGACGCGCAAGTTCTTACCTTTCGTCTTAGAACTCACAATCATCTAAATCACATACATGGTAATAAAGTAAATCTAACTATATACCTATCCCCGGGGAGCCAAAAATGTAATTTATTAATGAGTAATGTATATTGTACATGCATTATAAACAGAAATTACAGATAGCTGATATACCTTCCCACAACACATGGACGATTAAAGATATTTAGACAATCAGATAGCCAATTTCTTATGAACAACATTCATTACTCATGGTGGTAACTTCACAGAATAAACTAGAAATCATTCAAACAAGAACATAGGCCCTAAGAGTTAGAAATATCTCACAGTTAATGAACAAAAAGCTGGAAAAATGAAATAGTTCATCTTCCACCAATCCATAGCATAACATTTGAACGTCCCACCAAACTTTCTCCTTCAGGCAAACAATAATTCTTTATTGAAAAAAAAAGTAGTTGTTCGTACAATATCTCTTTTCTTGTCTAACTGGTAAAAAATTCCTTCTTTCTTCTAAGTCTTCTATATTTATACAAAAAAGAATAAGACTGTTGGGCTGCCTACGAATAACTCTTGGGATTCCCCAACTCTTCGCCTCCCAAAATTTTGCTTTTACTAAGTATTTACAAAATTGCAACATATTACAAAAATGGGAAAATATTCATGAGGAGGGCCCCGCTTTATTATTTAGAAACTTCTTCCAAGCCGAAGCCTCTGAGGCGATGCCTTCAAACTCAGAAGGTTCCAAAAAATGAATATTTATCACGAATTTTGCAGCCTGGTTCTTGATGGCCTCAATTTTGGATGCACTCAAAAGAAGCTGATCTTCTAATAGTTGCACACTGACTACGGAATGATATACTTCATTCCTTAAGGTCTGGTCATCGAGAGCTTTGATGTGCTGTATTTTTCTTTCCTCTTCTTGGTACCTTTTCTGCAAAATTTCCACAAACAAGTTGTGGTCCGAAAAAGAATCCAACCTTCGTTCAGCTTCTACTTGGCATCGGTTATAAGTAATCAGGAGCCTTCTGAAGAATTCTATACATGCCCCTTTTGTCTTTCTAACAGCCTTCTTGAATTCCTCGGCTATGTTGATGGAAAACTCCAATAAGTCGTAGTCCTGCTTAAGCGCCTGTCGATCTTTCGAGGGAAGCTCTGCAAGAGCTTCTTCATTGTTCTCTAGTCTTGCCATCCTTGTTGTCAGGACTTCCAGGATGTCTTAAGATCTATCAACAAAATATGAGGAGGTCTCCGAAATCTCCTCCAACCAACCATCTACTTGCAAAACCCTGCATCTTTCCTCTTCTATGGACGTCTGCAACTGAATCATCTTTGCTTTCTGTGCCAGCACACGTTCCTTTAAAGGTTGGAGATTAACCTGTTGTTCTTTGGCTTCCTCCAAAGCTGTTGTCAGAGAGGTAATCTGCCCTTGAATTTTTGTCTCTTGTTCTTGAGATTGCTTCTCATTCGCCTCCAAGGTGGTCTTTTGCAGCTCCAGATCCTCTATCTTTCCTAGCAGTTGTTCTTTCTCTGCCCTCAACTCTTGATATTCTTGTTGTATTTTCTCCAGACATTCCTGGGCAGTCTCCATAGATCTTCTCTCTGCTTGGAGAACCTGAACTTCAGCCTTTGAAGACTTTATCTCCTTTTGCACGTCTTCGAATTTTCTCTTCAGCTTATTGTTTTCTTCTCTTTCCCTTCTTAGTGTGTCTTTTAGTTGAGAAGAAGACTTCTTAAACTGCTCCAAATCTGTCATTATTTTGTTTACATTGTCCTCTGAAGCGTGGATCAATGCAGCCCCTGCTCTAATAGTGAATCTGGGGTCTCTGTTTGTTCCGTATACAATGGTCATATTAGTTATCATCTTACCAGACAGACCCCCTATTTCAACCTTCTTTTCAATTATTTTTACTATCCTTTTTCTTTCTTTATCATAGAAGATAGTATTAAAATCAGGGACCTCTTCCCCTATCTTCTGTTCAAAGGGGACTAGTCTAAGGGTGGGGGCCATAGACTGTCCAGGTGTGCTGATAGCAGGTACTCCAGGGTCTTGAACATTGGGGTTCTCCACGTCCTGGGTCTGAATGTCTGCTATGTCAGAGGCTGACTATTTTGTCGTTGTTTGGGTCAGCTTCATCCTCTCTGCCTCCTGTTTCTGAAGATCCTCATCTAGCTTCCTTTTTCTTTCTTCTTCTTCAATCTTGGCATCTTCTTCTGCTTTTTTTGGCTGCCTCTTAAGCAGCTGCTATTTTCTCTTCCTCTTCTCCCTTCAGCCACCCTTTGGCTTCTTGGGCTAACCTTTGGGCTTCTTTGTTTCTTTTCCTGGTTTCCTCATCAGCCTTTTCTTTCTCATCCTGCCCCTTTCCACCTTTGGTGGTGATATTCTTTTTAAACCTTTTCCTCAAGGCCGTTATGTTCAATGCACTGCGGAAGACGGACTCTTCTCTATCCCAATGGTGAGTGTATTCAAAATGGACATTGGCCTCTTTGCAGTGTTCAACAACCTTGTTGTGGGAGTCATTCCTGTGGAAGGGCATTTCCCCAAAATGAAAATTTTCCAAATCCTCCACAAATTCATCGGCCTTCTTAACTCTGGTAAAATTATAACTCCCCAACCTGAAAGGCAAAGGAGGATATGCAGCCTTCTTATGTTCAAATAAAAAGATTCCTATGCCATCTAGGAAGACTTGCCTGACTGCCTCTTTGTGAATTATATCGTCTGTGGAATAATTAGGAAATAGGGAGGGTGCTCTAGATCCTCCAAACATTCTGAAATAGAGCCCCTCCTCAGTCAGGTAGTAATCAGCAAATTCCTCGATCACCTGCAGTGCCTTCTCAGACATGCAGTTACATTCTTTTAAGAAAATAAGAGTATATAATGGCATGATAAAATGTTCACAGACCTCCCTATAGTGACTGTGGTACTTGTGAGCCCACAATGGTTTGTATGCGAAGTAAACAGGTATCCTTTCCCAGTCCCAGATGCACCTTAGGCTAGGGAAAGGTTGATTGCACAATATGCAATCAATGAGTATGGCGCTCATATAAAATTCTGACCTCTTTTGGGACACTCCTCCCAAAGCTGAGGCCATACAGGTTGAAAGACTATTAGACACTATGTTGGCCCAATTGAAAATGGTCCCCTATGTCACAACATAAAAAATAATCGAGATCCACTCCAATTTGAAGCTTTTGCCATGAGCTCTCCCAAAAATTCTATTGAGCATTAAGGCAATGTTCCTGTAAGGGGTCCTTAAGTTCGTTGTGTCATATTCTCCCGTCGCCGTGGTTCTAAAGTTTCTTCCAGGCATGAGCATCCTTTTCAGGGTCTTGACGAGATCCATTCTGATGTTTGTCAGCCAATCTTCAGTTAAAAATACTTGTGCTTCTGGCAGGTGGTAGGCTAGGGCTACATATCCCGGGCTATAGGCAGCATAGCCTTGTTTGTCGACATTCTCTAGAATCATAGTGGTTACATCTGCCCTGGGCAGGATCCACCCAATCAGTTCAGAACAAGGAACGAGCTCAGGTCTAGTAGCAACCTTCATCAGTGAAGACATTTCTATATTGGCGTATATGTTTTCTTCCTCAAAACCGATATCAGGCACCTCTCACCACGTGATCAACCTGTAGATGTCTCCCCACTGATACTCAGGCTCGACACCGGTTATACATTTGGTGTCTTCATAAATATATTCGGTCTTGGTGATGACTTCTACGTTGGGATCCTCTTCAACCACAAGGGCCTTCTTCTTTTGATGCTTAAACATTTTGAGTTTGGAGGAATCTTCCTGTCACGTTTAAAATTTTAATTGTTAGGCTATTTCCGGATAAATTGCAGAGATTGAGATAACAATGTAAAATGTTGTACCTCATCTGTGTTTAACATGATGGTAGTTAATTAAATGAAGCAAATATGTTCGTGCTAATACTCCTGTCTAACACTGAAATCGGTTCAGTCAACAAAGCTTGAGTGGGAAACAGAGCCTATGTTAAAATGAAGACAACCTCGGGCTCTCTCTGGTTGCCATGACCACTGCGCTACGTGGAATGATAGGGGCACTTATTCTAGCCATTCAACGAGGAATTTCAAGAAAAACACTACAGGTGTGCATTCTACAGTCAGTCTTAGGTTGGGTGATGCTATGCTACCCCAGACCGGCTCAGGTTCGAATTCGACCGCGAACTGGGTCGCTCAAAACAACGAGGTAAAACACGGCCTTGGTTTGCAAGATGTGGTAACTGGAGCAGGGGAAACCAGTCAGATCTTCCACAGGGAGGCCATGGAAAACCTTCCCCGATGGCCAATCATAAAATGGGGCAGACTAGTGCAGACAGTGTAACAGTCGTTTGCACCAGTTTCCCCAACCATCAAGTGCAGGGTCGGAAACCATAACACCCGCGGAAGGAAGCTACCCCGTGGGAAACAAATTCTCCTACTGACGGTTACGCTACACACCCAACATATATACATGTAAATGACGGGGACCAAGGGAAAACCCTAACCACGGAAATAACAATAAACTAAAAATTGAACAGCCCAGTTGAACGGAATGGGACAAGGAGTACAAGGGCCTACCTGGCGATGCTGTGCAACAGGCGGGAGGAAGACCATTGAGCTTCCACGGCGGAGCCACCTAGTAACAAGGGTACCGACAGCAGGGGTCCTGGTGGGTTTGAGTGAAAATGACAGTGCACAACAGTCCAAAATAACAATAGAACAATCAACTTACCCGACCCCATATATACATATGTCCGGTCAACCGAGAGCAGTGGGAGAAAACGTTGGATGGTGAAAATGCAAGGGTAAGAGGTCATATGAACATCTCCTCTCGCAAAGTCGGGTGGCAAAACAACTAGGTGAACCGCCGAAACATCCAAGAGAAACCACTAAAGCATCAGAGCTCGCAAGACTAAACGTCGGAGCGATAGAAGGATAGGAGCCGCAACGGCGGAAACACAAAATACATCACGTTCCGCAATAGGTAAAATCTAAATCGGAGAAAAAACCAACTAAATGACCAGAGAGATAGCGCTTTTCAAAGCCGCAACAACGGATGCCGAAAACTCAAGGATCAATGAACAACCAAGCGGGGTTGAAAAGTCAATGCAACTATCGAGAGACTTCATAGTCTGCCGCCCGCAACTGTGGAGATCGCAGGAACAAAACGTTCTGACGGGAATCCAAATGACAGTCGATTGAGACAAAGTGCATCAGATAAAAATATCAGAGCTAGTTGCTTATTACTTCTCCGCAACGGCGGGAGCGCAAGTGACTAAACCCCTGATTCAAACACTCAAAAATGCGTTCGATGGAAAGGTAAACTTAAACAAGTAGTGAAACATTTCTAGCATTAGGAATAGTTTATTCTACAGAATCATTAAACCAAATCACATTCAAACCAACATAAGAAAAAAAAAGGGGGGGGGCCAAATTTTTTTGAATTTTGGGAAAATGTTGCCGCTACAACAATTGGCCATCTCATCAGTTTCCCCAACCATCAAGTGCAGGGTCAAAAACCATAACATCCACGGAAGGAAACTGCCCCGTGGGCAACAAATTCTCCTACTGACGGTTACGCTACACACCCAACATATATACATGTAAACGACGGGGACCAAGGGAAAACCCTAACCATGGAAATAACAATAAACCAAAAATTGAACAGCCCAGTCGAATGGAATGGGATGAGGAGTACACGGGCCTACCTGGTGATGCTGCGTGATAGGTGGGAGGAAGACCGTTGAGCTTCCACAGTGGAGCCACCTAGGAATAAGGGTACTGACAGCGGGGGTCCTTGCGGGCTTGAGTGAAAACGATAGCGCACGAAAACGACAGTGCAGGACAGTCCAAAATAACAATAGAATAATCAACTTACCCGACCCCATATATATATATGTCTGGTCAACCGAGAGTGGCGGGAGAAAACATCGGACGGTGAAAACGCAAGGGTCGGAGGTCATATGAACATCTCCTCCCGCAACGTCGGGTGGCAAAACAACTAGGTGAACCGTCGAAAAATCCGGGAGAAACCACTAAAGCATAGGAGATCGCAAGACTAAACATCGGAGCGATAGAAGGATAGGATCCGCAACAGTGGAAACACAAAAGACATCACGTTCTGCAACAAGTAAAATCTAAATCGGAGAAAAAACCAACTAAATGACCGAAGAGATAGCGCTTTTCGAAGCCGCAATGACGGATGCCGAAAACTCAAGGATCAATGAACAACCAAGCGGGGTTGAAAAGTCAATGCAACCATCAGGAGACTTCGTAGTCTGCCACCCGCAACTGCGGAGATCGTAGGAACAAAATGTTCCAATGGGAATCCAAATGACAGCCGATTGAGACAAAGTGCATTGGATAAAAATATCAGAGCTAGTTGCTTATTACTTCTCCGCAATGGCGGGAGCGCAAGTGACTAAACCCCCAATTCAAACACTCAAAAATGCGTTTGATGGCAAGGTAAACATAAACAAGTAGTGAAACATTTTTGGCATTAGGAATAGTTTATTCTGTAGAATCATTAAACCAAATCACAGTCAAACCAACATAAGCAAAAAAAGGGGGGGGGGGCAATTTTTTTTGAATTTTGGGAAAATGTTGCAGCTGCAACACATGTACAGGTGTTAAAGGAGCTGTTGATGTAAATATGGATGTTTTCCTACACTTGTGCTCTTTTTTACTATGCATTCACAGCAGAAAGAGATCGACTCATCAACCAGAATGGAGAGCAAATTGCCGGACTCCCGTCATTATTCAGGAGATGATTTTCTGCAGCAAACTGCGGGGAAATAAAGAAGAAATAACAAAATACGAGATCTGGGTTTTTTTGTAGAACGGGTTCTTTTATTAGACTCATGAGGAATCTCCTAAAAAAGGTGAACCATTTGAGAGATTTGGCAGGTTCTTTGAACACGATTTTTTCAGTTGCGGCCAGCATGGAATCGGTTTATTTCTAAGTTCTCTGTTGGTTTGTATTGAAGTATTTAAACAGTAGTAGAGATTGCTTTGTGGTGGGGGGCGCTCATCAGAACTGGAGAAGCTTTCTTTCTTTAATGTTCTGTGATTTTTTATATGTCCAATGGTTTTGTAAACCAAAGAACAGGAAACACTGCTGCTAGTGGTTGGAATCCTGGAACTTGCGAAGAACAAATACATTATAGCACTTAATATTATTCGGTATGCTTGTGTTCCTTTAGAACTATTTCTGAGGATTACTATATTTTACAGAGATTCTTAAGACATTAGCTAAGTCTATCAGTTATATCATGTTGTCTTGATGTTGTTTTTCCTGTGTTGAATTTCCTTTTCATATGTATGTATCTTTATATTATATGTGAAAACACTTTTGTTAATGGATTCTGAACAAAGTACTTAGTGTTGAAGTATGAATGATTAGTTGTCATGTGGAAAAGTAAATGAGCTTCTTCATGTTTCTTTTCTTCAGTTGATAATGATATGGTTTTATACAAAGTACTGACTGTGTGAGTTGAACTTTATTCATTTCAGCGTTAGTACCTAAGTGTATTTTTCATGCTTCAATACTGTGTTAAAACTATTTTGATTACAAGTTTTATTTCATGTTCAAATTAATTTATGATAAAATGTTGTTTTATTGTAAGTTGATTTAGATCTGTTTCTGCTGATTGTGGGATTTTCTAACATTGCAGGATTATAGATCAATTTTTATAATAAAACCTGTTATCAAAGTATTAATTCAAGCTCTCAGTTTGGGATAGTTAACTTGCATTTAGGTCATTACAGGATTAGGAGCTACTATTTTTCTGTTTTTCTGCACATAGCTTAGGTTAGTTTTTCAACATCAGTTAATCATTAGGTTAAATTCCTTTGATTTATCAGAGGATTCTGTTGTAGTGCAACTTATCACTTTCACCTAAAGAGACTCTCGAGTTTGAGAGCACATTTTACAGGCAGCAAGGCCTTTATCCTCTAAGAGACAGTCACTCCAAACACACACAAGATTACAGTAAGTTGAGTGTGTGGGATGTTTTTCCATAAGTTGGCCTAGGTCAGTTTTTTTGGCCAACAGTACCTTACATCCTTGAACCCAGTCAGCCAAAGAAAAAGATGAAGAAGACGCAGGCTAAGCCGAAGGCACCGCAGAAACCTCCATAGAGGCCACCATGTTCGCCACCAGCATGAGGCCAGTTGATGCATGTACCTGCAACCAGGCCACCAGTACAGCCAGTCAGGGCCAAAATTTTTATAGCCAGAGCCCCATCGAGTGTAGATCTCCCAACTTCCTTTAGCCCCATAGAAAATATACCAAAGTCCCATAGAGACGACCCAGTTCCACCACCACCATCACCTTCAGAAGTAGATCGGATGGATGAAGAAGAGAACTTTCTCCCTCTGTATGTATCACCAAGGAAGCCAGGTGTCGTAAGAATATCAGTGGACATCCCGGAGCTATTACAAGAGCCAATTATTCCAGAGGGTGTCACGTAGCCTCACGATCCCATCACTCCCAAACTCCAGGAATTGAAGTTTAAGGATTACCACACCAGGAAAGAAGACATGTCTAGAGATCAATTCATGGTCATGGAGCCCAGTGAACCACTGAATGCAGACGTTGTTTCTGCAATGGAGTATGTGCATGGATTGGAGCAGTCAGGTATCTTAAACCTGCTCCTTATGCCCCATTTCGGCCGCTCTGGCCTAGTCGGAATGTATGTTAAGTAGTTGTTGGTATGATTCCATGGAGGCTACCTCTGGCTGAACAAACCATATGAGGTAACGGTGGACCTGATCTCGGACATCATAGGTCTTCTGCAGTAAGGACTCGACCCAGCCCCATACCTACACAAGGAGGGGGGAAAAATAGACAAGAACGACATGAATACCAAGTACCAGCTTCTCCGTAGCAGAAAGGGCTTCCTCCTTAGCTCCATCAATGACAGTGTTGTAAGAGCTGCAGCAAAAATATTATGCAATAAGTTCCTACGCAAGATGATTCCTACTGAGTGCACTGCTGCAATAGTAGAGCTAGCAAAAAATTGTGCACAAGGAGCGCACATTAACTGGTCCTGGTTCCTTCTGAATGAACTGATGGACGACGCGCGTGAAGCACAGGAACATCCCACGGTGAAGTTTCACTTCTCGTGGCTTTTAATTCTAATCTCATTTACAGTATGGGCTTCACCACCTGGTTATCAACCCATGGATATCCTAGTAGAGATCCTCGACATGCCATACCAAAACCTCTGGGACCACAAGGACAGTAAGCGCAAGACTGATGCCAAAATTACATTCTTTTTGCAAGGAGAAAGGCTTAGGCAGATTGTGCACAAGCAATATCGACTGAAACCTGCAACAATGGCCAAGTATCCATTCATTCACTTCCATGTAGGGCTTCACAAAATCATCATGCAACCACGCAATGACCCTAAGAAGTGGTCACTCTCAACTTTCTTTATCCTCAAGGATGCGAATATCGAACGGGAGATCAAATACTGGCCTAAGGAATGGGTTAGCCAGCATTAGGTGCCTGCAGTGTAGCGAGCGTCGCGGGGGGGTCCACAAGAGAACCCACTATAGGACCACACCAATACCGATACTCAGGAGCATTAGGATGACTCCCAAGAAGATGAAGAAGAGAGAGATCCACCCAATACCGGTGAAGAATACCCCCCTACTGAAGAGGAGGTGTGCATCGAAAGATCCTGGAAGAGGAAGGGTAAAGAGCCCATGGAGGAAGAAGAAGAGGCCTTTGCCATACCACATAGGAAGAAGCAAAAGGATAACCAATCCCAAGTAATGGGCATAGCGGATGAGGATCTTAGCCTTCTCACTTAGGCAGTCGCTGAAGTACCTAAGAAAACTTTGGGTAAACTCACAAGCCGAAAAACCAACTAGATGGATTCCATCACTACGAAAGTTAACCGGCTATCTGAGACCATCGCAGAAGTGTGCGACACCATGCTGGTTGAAACCTATGGTGTAGACCTAGCAGACACTCTGGTGACACCAGTGCTGCTCCCGCCCTTAAGAATAGAAATGCTCGCACATGAATTTTCTATAGAAGAATCAGAAAAAGTGGTAAGTATCCATAGCTTGGACACATTGATTTTGGATTTCTCTAAGCTAATGTTGCCATAGATATATTCCATTCAGCATGTCGCTACCACAGAGTTCAAAATATGGGAAAATGAGGTTGCATATCAGGAAGCCAAGGCAACCAAGAAATCAAAAGAGCGCAAGCAAGTTATCAAGCATCAGCAGGAATACCTGGAATCCCGATCCCAAAAGCAGGCTTCACTGGAACAAGCTATAAAGGAGGCAGTCGCACAACTGTCATAAGAGGAGAAAGAAGCCGAGGCAGAACTTGTGCACTAGCTGGGGCGGCTATCCAAACTCATCATAGACCTAAAGAAATAGGTTCAGGAGATGAAAACCAACCAATAGTTGAGTACATCCCCCGAAGTGCTGCAGTAAAGGCAAGAATAAGCAAATCAAGCTATTGGTCAGCTTCGGGAAGCCAAGAAAATTTGTGCAGAGGCGGTGGAAGCAATTGCCGCGACATGGGAACATCTCATTGATAATGAGACTTCAAAACATCTTTTCGAATAGGGATATTAGTAGTAAAGGCATAGATTAAGAAGCTGCCAACTAAGGAAAAAATTTCCAAAGGTACTAAGCTCAAGCAGCTCATGGACAAGGAAAGAACTCTACAGGACTAGGAAAGCATGTGCAACAAGGAAACGACTGAGAAATAGGCTGAAGCTGAAAGGGTGACATGTCTAATTCATTTTGTCTAGCAATGAATCCATGATTTCACTCAGGAACTGGCCAATACCTCATTGGAACATCCTAGCAATGACAGAGTCCAAGAACTAGAGCGACAAGCAGATGAAGCCTATCGAGAGATAGAACGGCTTACTCCCATTTTTGCCCAAATCTAACAGAAAATTGGAGGTGTAGAACAGTCTTTTCTGAAAGATGCACCCAAGAATGTGAATGAGTAGGAGAGAAAGGAAGAGAAAAGAGACGAAGAGGAAAAGGAAGCCAAAGGTGGACAGGAAGATGAAGAGGAGTAAGAAGAACGCCATCAAGAAGGCCCAGAGCATGCACAAGAAAAACCTATGGACATAGAATTCTCAGAAGCGACTGAAGAAGAAATTGTATAACCCCAAGCCTCGATATATAAAAAAATTTCTAAGTATAGGAAGCGACCGCGATACGAGAAACACCGCCAAAAAAAAAAAAAGATAAGGAACAAGGTGCACAAACCAGGAGGTAGGAGAAGGTGGAAATTTTTTTTTGCAAAGGCTGCGCAGCAGATCGCTCCTCCTCATATGTCCCTTACTTAGTGGCTCGGGATGAGCCACATGTGAGTGTTGGAGGCATGTTGGCCTAGGAAAGCAGCACAACGAAGAAGCTCGTGCGCAAGTAAAGAAGGTGCGTCGCACGCACGACAGAAACAAAGGAATATTGTGAAGGAAACAAAGGGCATGCACAGACAGAATGGAGAGGTGCGCGGTGAAGGAAAGGAAAGTGTAGGATCCCACAAGTGATAACAGTCGAAAAGCGACAGGTGCAGAATCCAATAATAAAAATTTCAATTGAATCTATCAATAATGCCATTTTTTTATTTTCAAGGTTATATAAATAAAGAGGGCCCACACCTCTTAAATGTTTAGATCCATTCACACTCAATATATGTTGCAAGTGTACTTAAGTGAATATACATGGATTTTTTACAATACTAAGATATTGAACTACTTTAATTCATATCTCAAATGATTACAACTAGCTTATGTTATTCATACTGACTGATATAGCAATTTAGGATCATAAACCATACCAAATTCAAGATACCAAAAGATTTGAAAGTTTGTTAGTTGACCTTAAAACAATCAAGTTCATTCAAATTAGAAGTAAGTAGTAGTTACCATAAAAAAAATGCATAGGCACCCAAAGACTAAGAACTCTTAGGAGAAATAATACAAATGGAGTTGGAACAAGGAATTAGAAAAATATTGAATCTTATTATTTATGAAGCTATTGGTGCTTCGTACACATATATGCAACATGCCTTTACAAACTTGTACAATGAGATTTGTATAATGTGGACCTAGAGGTGTGAGAAAATTTAAAAAGAATGAATTTCATGACACTACTAGAGGATTAAGAGGATAAAATAGTTTAAGCTATGAAATTAATCAATTATGTATTTTTTAACTTTATTTTTTTTTAAATATATTTTAAAAAATTAATATATATTATTGTCGCTCCCAACCCTACGTTTCCTGTAAATTTGGGCGAAGCTTCTAGCCGTATCGGATACTCGTGTCCGCGTATCCGATGTACCTGCATCCCAGAAACTTGTGCAACATAGGAATATATGCACGATGTGTGCTACAGTTTGGTGGAAATGAATCCCTCCTCGCGACTTGGTCGATCTCCTTGGCTATATGCCAAGGGACCATAATCCCTCGACAATCACATAAACATGGTTCTGGTGGTTACCCATTGAAGAGATATCTTGGGTGAGATTGCGCCTGCTTTGCAGGTGTTGTCGACGAGGCTTGCTCTGTCGGGATGGTATCTTGGGTGTTTGTTGGGTTGACAGGCTATGCATAACCTAGGTCACGTGAGTTAGGAAAAGTGGCCAACATATATGTTGACTCGGATTGGGATTGGGGTATGGCATGATTTCCATGACCAATAAGATGAAGACGAGTGTAGCACTAAGCACAATTGAGGCAAAGCATATTTCATCTTGTTTATCTAGTTGTGAGGCAGTGTGGCTTAGAAAGTTACTTGTGGGATTGTTTGATGTTGAGTTAGAGACAAATTGTGTATTTTATGACAACCAAAGTTATGTGAATTTGTATGAGAACCCATTGATCCATGACAAGTCGAAGCACGTCGAGATACGGTATCACTATATCAGGGATATGGTGCAGAGAGGAGCAGTGAATCTCTAGTATATTGTGGCATATGAGTAGATAGCTAATGTATTGACCAAGCCTCTGGAAAGAGTGAAGATTGAGTACTTTATGGACAAGCTTGGATTTGTCCATATTGGTGTCCATCGCAAGAGGGAGTGATGAGTCTTTGTGGTATTCACATCCAACATGAAAAAGGGATGGTTGTGTGGAAGACATGTGGCCTTCACATCCAACATAAAAAAGGGTTGGCTCTGTGAGAGACATAAGGTCTTCACATCCAGCATGAAAAAGGGTTGGCCATGTGGAATACGTATGGTCTTCAGGTCCAACATGAAAAAGGGCTAGTATTTTTGAAGACATATAAGTTTTGAATCTAGTATGAAAAATAATTGGCATTGCATGGAGCTACATCCAATATGAAAAAAGGATTAGTAGTATGAAATAGGGTTGCTCACTGTACAGGTACACCTAGTATGAAAAAGGATTGGTCGTTGTATGGCTACACCCAGCATGAAGAAGGGTTGTTTGTTGTACTAATATGTAGAGGTACACCCTATATGAAAAAGGATTGATCACTATACGGGTATGCCCAATATGGAAAAAGGACTAGTCGTTGTATGGGTACACCTAGCATGAAAAATGGTTAGTTGTTGTACTGATATGTGGAGCTACACCCAGCATGAAAAAGGGTTGGTCACTATAGAGGTATACCCAACATGAAAAGGGGCTGGTCACTATCAAGGTACACCTAGCATGAAAAAGGGTTGGTTGGTGTACTAATATACATGATTGGTACACCCAACATGAAAAAAGTATGGTTTTTATTATGGAAATACATCCAACATGAAAAAGGGTTGGATCTATAGAACTTCTTATGATGTATAGATTCGAGAGATGTCACAAGCTAATGGCCTAAGTACCAAGTTGCAACAATAGTGATGATGTTCAGCGATGATCTAGTGATGATGACGAGATCCAATGATGATGACTGTGACAAAAGAATACCTTCCTTGTTAAGAGGGAGTGTTGAAGAATGTAACTTCGGAATATATTCTTGTTGTACTTTTATTGTATTATTGTTATACCTCCTTCGGGAGATGTTATTGATGTACTTGGTCATGTAAAAGTCTTGAAAGAATCAATGTAAATATTCAGTTGTAATTCTCCATAGTACCTACTAGAAATATAATATAAATGTTATTTTGTGTCTCCCTAGACAAGTCTATCTAGAAAGAGTAACAAGTCGACCCAGTTAGGGAAATACGTCACTAAATTGATGAGTATAAATAGAGAGGGTGCATCTCTCATTTGGATACAGTACTCAATCTTGAGCAAATGTGCAAGAGAGACAGAGAGAGAGAAGAGGCTCATTGGAGAGAAGAAGAAATTGCTTTTGTCTTTGGGGTCGATCTTATCTTGGTTTGGAATTACACTTGGTGACAAAATATATACTATTTTGTTCTTTTGTATTGTTATGCTTGTCTTTATTTCAATGATCTTATTGTTTATGGTTATAATGAAATAGTGCTAATTGTTTTAGGATCTAATATAACCATTTAAATTCTAACAATATTTGTGGTTATTTAAAGAAACCAAAACACATCTCTGGCCTAAAAAAAATTATATGATACCACTTGTGGTGTTCTTTGGCCCTGAAACTTAAAATAGCATAAGATATATAGAGATTAAAATGCAATAAACCATAATTTAGAGCATACAGAAATAAACATTAGATGGCTTAAGTGAGGTTGGAAAAAAGACATCATGTCTTGGTTAAATAATTAGGGAATCAAGGAAGATGCCACTTTGTAGAATAGTGATAATATTAAAAGTATTATTACATCTAAATATAATAAGTTGTGGTGCGATAAAGAATTATAGGACAATAGAAAAACAAGATATTATAAGGAGGTGGTCAACCCTAATCTAAAAGATGAAAAGTACCTATATGTTTTAAGTAACCTAAAATGTTGCAAGATAAAAGAATTTATCATCTTTGCAATACTAATAGGGTTGAAGTTAGTTTCTCATAGAATGTTCTACTTACACCCACATTAGAGCACAATTTCAAAACATTTGCTACAATATTGACCTTAACCTTTTAGCTCATCACAACTATAGTGATATAAAAATGCATCTTTTAAATATTTTTGAGCACATAAATAAAATTCTAAAGAAAACCAAGTGATTCCTTAAATTTTCTAACGTCCAATAAACCAAAGTTGATCTAACTTAATAACAATCATCATCATCGTCATTAAATAAATTAAACTAAGCATTGACCTCTTATATCAATTTAAAGAAAAAAACAACCATAGTAAAAACAGGAAATTAAAAGAAATAAAATTATGCATTTGAGTATATGAAGTTGCATTAGGTTCTTATAAATTATCAATGTTTTGATCCTACTCTTTAATCATCCTCAAAAGACCAAGGTGCTCTCTTAAGAATGAAACTTGAAGAAATGCAATTGATAGATGTGAAGGTTCGTGAACCTTGATCTACGAGGATGGCGAGGGTTTTTGCCTTCCGCTACAGGAGATGGTTCACTACCTATGCATGCTATGGCCCTCCCTCGTGCTTGGCTTCTAACCTAGTTGGTGGACGCATGGTTGAGTCTTTTGGAAGTTATATTGAAGGTATGCTCTTGGCTCCTTAGCAGTGTCTGTTCTAGTGGTATTGGGGGTGTTTCCTCGTGGGTTTTCTAGGTGGCAACCAGTTTTCAGTTTTGGGTAGCTTAGTGTATTGTGTATGTTGGGTTCTGGGTGGGTAATCATGGAGTCCCTCTCCCTGTGTGGGAGACTAGTACCAACCATGAGTAAAATAGTGGGAACTTTTGCAGGTTTTTTTATCTTTTAGGTCTATAATCTTTCGCTCTTAGTCATTACGTTGTCTTGTTGATTGGGTTTTATGCATGCGTTTACGTCACCCATTACTACGAATTGGATGTTCTCTGATGTCCGGGTACTGTTTTTTTTTTTGCTACCTTTCTTGTTTTATGGGGTTGACATTGGACGGTTTATCATTGCTTTGTGGCTGACAGTGATGCAACCGGGGTTTGCGGGGGTTTGTCATTTATGTTTCTTTAGCAGATTAGGGTGACTATTTAACTTGTTCCCGTGGAGGGTGTCTTGATCCTCGGTTGGTACAGGGGTTCTTGCTATCCTCGGACTATTACTGTCTCGATGCTCTCCATTTTTTTGGGTTGGATGTGGTCCCTCTTTTACTTCATTTTGGTGTGATTGTTGGGGTTTATTCTGCTTATGTCTTCGTCACCCTAAGCTGGGAATTGGATGCCCTCTATTGTTTGAGTACTGTTTGAGTTTATGCCACCTTTCTTGATTTTTGGGGTTGACATTGGAGGGTTTATCATTACTTTTGGGTGGTCAGTGATGCGACCGGGGTTTTCGAGGGGACTGTCGTAGAGGTTTGGTCTCGGCATTGTGTGGCGGGTATTTTTAACTCATGTAGAGTTTTGCAGTCTTGGGAGGAACGGGGTTTTTACTCCTTTCATGGGTTGTGTATGCCTTGGTGGTCTCATTGTTATGCTGGTCGTGGTATTCTATTTCGGTTTCTGGTTTGATAGTGGAGTGGTATTACCCATGTTCCTTGCTAACACCCTCTGTGGCCTGTCTGGTGGTTCTGGCTGTTTTGGTTAGCTATTGGTCTATTGTCTTGTCTGGTTTTACGGGGCCTCGATGGTGTCGTTTGTGCTCTTTTTTCGATGCTTTCCTTGCCTTCCTCGGTCTCTTGCTTGTTTTTTTGGTCCTTTGTGCATTTGGGTGGGTCTCTTCCTGTACCGTGACCTTGGGGGTCTCTAGTTTGTCGGGAACGGAGCCTGGGGTTAGTCTGCTTGAGGGTCATTTGGGATTTTATAGAGCACGGACCAAGCGTCACGGAAAGGCCATTAAATCCCATGAGGGATGCTTCCGGTATGTTCTTGGAAAGGACATCTATATGGAGAGAGTGGGTGCCCTTTGTTTCAGAGCTCTGATTGGGATACTATAGTATTGCAACATGGATAAAAAGGAATGGATAGAATGGGCGTTGCTTCACTGGAAGTCGTTGCTTACATATGTTTCGACCATCATCTTATTAGTGAAGGGTTGGCTTGTTTTTGTCTTTCTGGAAGAGAAACATGCTACACGCATTCTTGAGGCCACCTGGAAAATTGGGAAGGGCTCCCTGGTGCTGAGCAAGTGGCACGTAGATTTTGACCCACTAAGGGAGAGGGTGGTAAAAATACATTTGTGGATGGTACTCCCTATGCTCCCTTTCCCACTGTGGAATAAATATTTTATGAAGGGTTTGGACAACTCTATGGGTCGGTTCATCACTGTCAAAGAGGAATTCCATTCCATTTTTTATAAAATAAGTGCTAAATTCCTAGTTGAACTTGACATATTGGAGGGGTTACCTGCGGAGGTTGAGATTCAGTGCTCGAACAGTATATTAGTGCAAAAACTTGACTATCTGCATGTTCCATTCCAATGCAATCGATGTCACGAAGTGGGGCACTTGCGATGCTCCTGTCCAATGCACCTCCTTAGTTTAGATCCTTCTTTTCCATCGGATGGTGAGATCTCACAGATATTT
The DNA here is from genome assembly GCA_001517045.1 of Pseudotsuga menziesii. Classification (NCBI taxonomy): domain Eukaryota; kingdom Viridiplantae; phylum Streptophyta; class Pinopsida; order Pinales; family Pinaceae; genus Pseudotsuga; species Pseudotsuga menziesii. The sequence continues at coordinate 665,086 of LPNX010231458.1, read as the reverse complement.
CTTGTTGCGCCACCTATATTGAAGAACCAGACAATTTCTCCTAGACCGATGAATAGTAAGTATGCACAATCTTTGTCTTTATTTGGTGAAGTCTTTGAGCATGATCTTTTGATTATCCAGAATCCGGAAGCCAGCGTATCTAAGTCTGTAGATGATGGGGTTGTGCCCCTTCCTAGGGTGGTTTTTGGGGTTACACTGGATGATGCTTCTCCTGTTGGTAAGAGACCACTTTCTCCTTTCCCTCTGGAGACTCCAATCAGCCCTTTGTCTGACTCTAGGAATAATCCTCGGATGTCCTATGAGGATCCTACTACTATGGATTCTAGTACTCTTTCTCGTTCTGCAGCAGAGATAAATCCATCTCTGAGCCTCGAGAATCCACTCTTCAGCCCAGAAGATTTCCCTCCACTTATTCCCCTGAACATCCCTGCACCTTCCTTGACATCCCCTGCTAGCCCTTTCTTGGCCCCTACTAGCCCTTGCTTTGCCCCTACTTTCTCTGACCCTTTCCTGATGAAGAATCTTTCAATATTTTCGGAAAATACGTTGAGCTCTCCGTCTACTCTGCCCCTGGACTCAATCCACTTTGAAAATGTCATAATTAGAAAACCTAAAAAGAAACCTTTGGTGGTCCCTAGACCTAGCTCAAAGTCTCCTCCTTGCATTCTTCTGTCTGTCAGAATCAAGAATGCAGCTAGGGGTAATACTGCTTCCAATCCCAGGGAACTTAGAGCACTGTCACCCTCTCATAATGGTTCTTAATGTGGATTCTATCCTTCATTGTTCATGGCTTTGGGGGGTCAGCCAAACAATAATCCCTAAGCTCTCTTTTCCGCTATTTGTCTCCTTATCTGATTATGTTACAAGAAACTATGTGTAGTCATTATCCTACTCTTTTGGATTTTTTGAAAATCCTTCTGGGCTAGGAGTTCTATGCTACTAGTGTTGTTGGTCTATCTGGTGGCTTGTTGATGGGTTGGAACCCTCGCTCAATCCACTGTAAGGCCTTTGAAATGACGCCTGGTATTTTGGTGAACACTCGCTTTAGAAACTCTCATGTTTCCTTGTCTGTTCTCAATTGCTATGGTCCCTATAGGGAATGTGATACTTTCTAGGATAGGGTCATTGTACTTGGCCTGCCGAGTTTACCAAACCTTATCCTTCCAGGGGACCTAAACTTTACCCTTGGTGCTGATTAAATTTGGGGGAACAAAGCCCTCTTGGATCCTCTTGCTCACTATTTCTCTCAACTTATTGATGATCATAATCTAGTTGACTTAGCCCTGCCTTGTGCAGGACCCACCTGGAGAAATGGTCGAGTTGGTGAACATGGTATCAGTAAGTGGCTCGATAGATTCATGGTTGCCTCCTCAGTTATACCTAGCCTCCACCATCATAGAGTGTGGTCTAATCCATTGAATGTCTCAGATCACTTTCTGATCTATTTGGAATGGTTTGAGGATGCCCATTCGGATTTACCCCTTTAAATTTAACAAGGCCTGGCTTGCTGAGGATGACTTTTGTGCTTTTGTCAAGGAGTGTTGGGACTCTTGGCCGCCAGATCCTATGCTGGAAAAAATGAAGGTCTTGGCACTGAATTTGAGGTATATTAAGAAGAAAGTAAAACACTGGACTCAGGAAAAGAACTTAAAAATGGAATGTGATTATCAGGCTATGATTGATGAGATCTCCTCCCTGCTATCTTCTTGTCCCTCAGGGATTCTCTCTTCTGAAGGTGTTGAATCCCTTAGGAATCTTAGAGAAAGGAAATTCAAGGTGTTGGCACATGATATCTTGACCTGGAAATTGAAAAGTAGGACTAAATGGGTTGAGCTTGGCAACGCGAATACAAAATACTTCCATTCCATTGCGTCGGCTCGTAGGAATCATAATTCCATCTAGGGTCTTTTGGATGAAGAAGATAATTGTGTGGAGACTGAGGATATGTTGAAGGAGATGGGCATCAGAAATTTCTCAGAGATCTTTAAAGATGACAATCAAACAAATATTTTTGACCAGCTAAAGTTTATACAAATTTTCCCCTCCTTTGTTTTAGAAGAGGAAGCTGACACCTTTACTTCTACAATCTCGCTGGGGGAGGTGGAAGGAGCTCTGAGATATTTTAAAAAGGATAGAAGTTCGGGACCGGATGGCTATCCTATGGAATTTGTTCTCAGCTTTTTTTATCTCCTGGGTGAAGAATTACTTGCAGCTGTCAAATCTTCTAGGGTTTAGGGGAAGGTGGAAGCAACTCTGAACTCTACCTTCATTTCCTTGATTCCGAAGAAGGAGAATCCTCTCTCCTTTGCAGACTTTAGGCCTATCTCTCTTTGTAATCTAGTATATAATCTTATCTCCAAAGTTGCTTATCTCAAGCTTAAGCCCTTTCTAGATAAGCATATCTCCCCTGAACAATTCGGCTTCCTCTAGAACAGACAAATAGTGGAGCCAATCGGGATTACACATGAAGCTTTACATACTTTGAGGACTAAAAATAGGAGTGCTTTGGTCTTAAAACTGGACTTAGTCAAAGCTTTCGACAGGTTTAACTGGTCATATCTTTTCCTCATTCTGCTTCAGATGTGTATTCCATTGGGAGGAGTTAACTGGATCATGGGATGCATAACCTTAGTGAATTTCTCTATTTTGATCAATGGTACTCCTTCTCATTTTTTCACAACCACCAGGGGTATAAGGCTGGGCTTCCCTTTATCCCCTATACTATTTATCTTGGTAATTGAAGGTCTCAGTTTTTTGATAAAATATACAAAGGCCAAGGGAAGGATTCATGGTATTAAAATCTCGACCAACATGACCTTGACACACCTGCTTAAGTGGCTGGCTTTTGAAGTAATATTAGAAACCTTCTACTCGACATCAGGTATGTGTATCAGTTTAGACAAATTTGGGTTCCTTTTTAGTGAAATCGATATGAGGATTCAAAATAGTATTCAAAGTATCTTTCCTCACAAGATGGAGCCCATTCTGAATGGATTCAAGTACCTGGGTTATTTCATCAAGCCGTGTGGATATATGGTCAAATATTGGTTGTGGTTGATTAAGAGTTTTATAAGGAGGATTCATCATTGGGCTAATAAACTTATCTCTCAAGGGGGAAAGCCGGTCCTCATTCATGTGGTCCTTACCAGTCTTCCAGTGTACTGGTTTTCCCTGGCTCTGGTTCCTAAATCCATACTTAACAAGTTAAGGAAGCTGATCTTTGCTTTTTTGTGGGGCTCTTTGGGTGATAAGATCCACTATCATCTTGTAGATTGGAAGCTACTCTCCAGACCTTTTGAGTTCGGGGGTTGGGGTATCAAGAACCTTGAATGGTTCAATATCTCATTACATATTAAGAGTTTGTGGGTGGTGCTAAATGGTACAGGTATTTGGCATCAAGTGATTTCAGCGAAATACTTAAAAGACCAGTCTGTGGAAGTATGGCTCAGAAAAAAAAACTTTCTTGTCAGAGGAACTTCAATTTACTGGAATGGTTTTCTAAACACCTTGACATGGCTAGGTAGGGAGCTGGGATGGATGGTAGGAAATGGAAAAATCATACATATTGGAACTGGTCCCATTATTGGATCCTCTGTTCTCTCATTCCTCCCTCGGGACCTGTTGGATTACCTTATTGATTACGGCATCTCTACTCTTCAGGGTGCTCATAATATTATTGTTGGAGCTCAGTCCTACTGGTTATTGGCTGAAGACCTGGAGTTGGGGGGTACTTGGGCTACGTGCTAGAATAACTATATCTCCAGTCTTGAGAAGGGGGGCATTAGACTCAAACCCTCGGCCGATAAGCTTCTGTGGTCCCATAACAAGAAACATGGAATGGTCACGGCTGCCCTGGTGTATGACTTGATGTGCAATTCATTGTTGGATCCTCCCAGTGATATATTCATGATGCAATTATCACATGGTGCATTCCCATTAAAGATTAAATGCTTCTTTTGGTTGTTCCTCTTTAATAAAGTATTGACCTGGGATAATCTTGTTAAGCGTGGTCGTATTGGCCCTGGAAGGTGTGTTTTATGCCTAAAGGAAGAGGAGACTACACATCATATCCTTATAGACTCTTCATTTACCTCACAGGTTTGGTCCAAGCTCTTTGGGATCTATAACTGTGAACTTCCATGCTCTAAGGATTCTATTGTTGAACGTCTAAAGTTCTGGGTTTCTAAATACTCTGAACACTCGGGTTGTAGATACTTACTGTTCATTGTATGTTGGTTCCTTTGGAAGGTAAGGAACAACTGTATTTTTGAAGGTGTTGTGGCCTCTGTCAACATTGTATTGTTTCAGACTAATTATTTGATGTAGCTTTATCATGTACTTGCTAAAAAAGAAAAAATCAGATGTATTGGTGCCGCTCCGGAGTTAGTCTTCCCCTGTGGATTCTTTGATGGAGAAGCAAACGCTTCCCTGGGAGGGGCTTGTGTTTTTTTGGCTATCAGCAACACAGATACACTCTCTTTCAAGCTTGGTTGTGGTCCTTCAACCAATACAAGAGCTGATATTTTGGCATTATGGTGACTTCTCTTGGTGGCACATAAAATGGGAATCCAATACTTAAATATTTTTGGTGACTCCTCGGTAATTATCAATTGGGCGAATCACAAAGCTTCTCTTTCCTCACTTGAGCTGTCACATTGGAGTGACAATATTAGGTCACTTATGCATGGTTTTTCCTGACTGGACATTCACCATGTCTACATGGAGCACAATCAGAGTGCAGACAACTTATCCAAAGATGCCCTCATTTTAGCCCCTGGTATCCTCTCATTCTCTGAAGAGATTGATGATTCTTCATGCATAAATGGTGAATTTGAGCTCTTTTAGAGCATTGTGTCAGGAGCTTGTCTCCATTGCTATTTTTTGGCATTGATTGTTTGGTATCTTACTGTTTTAGTTGGCAATTGGGTGTACATCTCTGGATGAGTTGTCTGGGTTCTCATTTTTCTCTTGGTTCAGAATGTTTGGGTACGTCCTTGTCATAATGGTGTATATTGGCTCCTCTTGACTGTTTTTGAGGGTTGGTTTCTTGGTTTACATGAACACGAAGCTTTGGTATGTTGTTTCAGCAGGTGTTGGAAGCTATTGTAATCACCCAATTATGGGAGGCCCATTTTGATGGCCTTTGATTCTTATCGAATATCAAGGTCTAGATTTTTTCGACTAAAAAACAAAAAAAAAGTTGAAAATCAATAGTATTTATTTAATATAAGAAATGGGAAACTCGTTGAAAACCCATATGTATTTTATTTCAAGGTTATTTGTGCTATGCTATTATAGATGATGACATAAGCTTAGTGTTTATATTATAAATGTAATAAGTTTTATTCAAAACCGTAAAATTAATAATTTATTTATATATAAATATGTAAAATATGATTTTGATTATTATTAATATATTTGTATTTGCATTGAAATAATAATTTTTATTTAAATATTATATTAATATATTTATTTGTTTTATTTTTTATAAAATAGTTTTTATATTTTATTTATATTTAAAATTAAATAACCTATAATGATGATGATGATGATGGTTAACGTCCCCTGAGACGAAACTTTGGTCTATTGGACCTAAAGAAATGAATTATTTAGTTTGTTTTAAAAGTGTATTTCTATGCTCAAAGAGCTTGGAGAGAAGTGTCCCGAGCTCACTATAATTTTGACAAGTTAAAAGGCTAGGAAGGTTGGTATTGCAACAAATATTATGGAACTGAGATCTAATGTGGGTGTATGCAGGGCACTCTAGGAGGAAGTGATTTTCATCCTCAATGTTCATATTCTCACAAAGATGGCAGATACTTTCCACCCATGGTGTTTTAGGAACTGCTCAACGACCTGTTTCACTATGAAGCTCGTGAGAGTTCGTTTTTATCTTGGATATATATTAGTTTTTTTCTTTGAACTAGTTAAAACAGAGAGATACTTTTAATCTTCTAGAGTAGGGTTGATGACCTCCTTATAATATCTTAGTTTTCTTTTAGCCTCTAAATATTTCTCACACCACATTTTCTCTTTAAACTTAGAAGTAACAATATTTTTAATGTTATTAATATTTCGCAATGCAACAATTTAGTCGATATCCCAATGGTTTAATGAAGCTCTGGTATCTTTATACCAACCTCGCTTGAGTCTTATGTGGTTTTGGATGGAAGTCAAATCTAGCTTAAGAAGTCTATGGTCTCCCATGTTATTGATTTTGTGCTTGTATAACAGGAGCCTGGTCATCGCGAGGCTCTCGATAGGGGAAAGACTCACTTCTATAAGGAGAATAGGGTAGGGTGTATTGCTTTTAATTTTGAGGTTATACATTATAAAACGCTTCTGGATTTGCTCAATCTTTCTCCAGGATTCTCTAGAGATGTTGCAACCCCAAACCTCACACCCATATAAGATAACAAGAGTGACTAAAATTTCAAAGATGAGCTTTTTTTTATTCCACATCGCAAGGTTTGATGCTTTACAATTATTTTCGAGACCAATATAAGCTTTCCACCAGGGTAATTTTTAGGGGAGAAATTTCGCCAATTGGCTTTTTTTTTTTCAAAAAATAAATTTTCTATTTGGTCATTTTTAGTGTCTAATATTGGCTATATTTACATAGAATATGTTTTTTTATCATAATATTCACTAAAAATTTACACATTTCAGTGTTAATTTTATGTTTCATATTTAATATTCGCCTATCTATCTATAAACATGTTTTTTTCAATCCAAAACAATTGCCTAAAATACTATATTTAAGTATAATATTAGAATCCTTAAAAAATACCCCGTTTTCCACCCTCCATCAATCATTATCTCAATGTTATAATTCCACTTGAGCTTGTGATTAATATCAATTCCTAGGTATTTGTAAGAAGACACTTCCAACAAGTTTCTATTGTCATACGCAAAATTAGTGTAAGTGTCCTTCTTGGATTTGATAATCATAACTTTTGTTTTGTCAGTATTAATAGTCATACCCATGGTAGAGCCAAAATCCTTAAGAAGTCTTAGCTGCTTATCAAGATCAGATGGACACCTTGCCAAAAGAACAATATTGTCAGCATAGAGAAGAAGGATGATGACTATACCAGCTAAGTTCACGCTAGCACAACCTGCTTCCTCTAAGCAACCTTCTAGCTTATCGATGTAAATGACAAATAGGGTAGGGAAGAGGGGGCAACCTTGTTTAACTTTGATATTACACTCAATACCTTTCGACCACCCCTGGTTGCTCTTAAACTTGGCAATGACATTCTTGTATAACTTTATTGTCGTAGCTCTCCACTCGAAAAAAAACCTTTAACTCTTTTAAGCTGTTCCATAGCTTATTAATAATTTATTATAAAATATTATATATATTTTTTTTCAAAATTTATTAATGATTGAGATAAACATCATCCACCTTATGAAAGTGGTGTTATTACACTGATCCATCTTGTTGCGCCTCTCGGCACTTTCTACAGTTTAAATGGGTAGGTGAGATGTGTCCCGTCTGTAACGTAGCACAACTCAATAAAAATAATAATAATAAAAAGTAAAAAAAAAAAACTTATAACATGTTGGCTTATAATTAAAAAAATAAAAAATAAAAAATATTATACTCATAAATATACAACCATATTAGGGTAATGCTCACAATTTTACAAAGTGAGTAGTAAAATTCAATTGACTTTAGTAAAAGGAAATTATAAAACCAGGAACATATAAAATTTAATAAAACCTAGTAGGAAAAAAACAAACATCAATAATAGATTTATTATTGGGTGTCCAAGGCTAAGATCATCTCTTGTGCTCACTTTGGCAAAATACAACTAGCAAGAAACCATGGGCCACTTAAACCATGTGCTTTAAACCACTTACATCCTTGCTCATTCCCAAGTCAAGGTTAACCCTAACATGTAAATGTTCATTTTTAGTTATAAAGAAAAACAAGTCATTTCTCAAAAACATTTGGATAAATGTTTAAAATATTCATTTGATGGTAAAATGATTTTCAAATTCCAATTTATTCTCGAAATCTAAGTTTTAAAATTTTATATGGATTAGTTTACTCATTAATTACTCTTGGCATTCATTATTAGTTTTAAAGAGAGACAAGTAAAGCAATTTTTGGAAAACTATTTGATTAAATAATTATTAATGTTACTCACCTCATTCTTCTACTCATATTTACCCTATTTTGAAATTACTTAAGCAAGTTGACCATTTCTCTCCCAAGTAGGAATACTTATTAGACATTTTTGTAAATTAAAAAGAGTTATCATCTCAAGAAAACTTGATCCCTCTCGACGCTTGGTAGAGCCATAGTTAAAATGGATCTATACTGGTTATTTTCATTGCAAATCTACAATGATGTAAGTGAACGACTATTTCATGTTAGGTTGTAAATACACCTGGTTAGTGCATGTTGTTAGTGCGAGTGAAATTATATCTTTTTCACAAATAGAATGTGGTTGTGTTTTCAGCGTAGCGATGGCATTGATTGAACTGATAATAAAAAATAAAAATAAAGGGAAAAATACTTTTTAAGCCTGTTTGCAAGACTAGATAAAGTTCTAGGTAGAAATATAGTTAAGAGTTTGAAACTATATATTTTCTCATAAGTTCTATTTTGATCTATGATTCCTTTAATTCTAACAATTAGGTTTACGTAAATAATCTTACAAAAACTGCAATATTCTTTCAAATATCTTACTTCATAGACCTCAGCGACAACGATTAGGAATCAAAACCTATACTACCATTACAAGTAGATGAAAGATAATTGAAATAAATCAAAGTGGAGAAATAAATTTAAAAAATAACTTTTTTCTTTAAGAAAAAGGTGATAGTTTTCTGGATGCGACGTCACGTGTATGTGTGGCATAGAGTGAGTTGCAATGCAATAATGTAGGAGAGGGTCCACTCAAGTCGACAGTCAAGTCAATGCGGCCGTCGACAAAGCATACAGCCAAGCCAACTAAACTGAAGGGATCCTCCAGCTCCAGCTGCTGACTACGTAAATCCAGTGGTTCCCACGATCTGTTGTTGTTGATATAATTGCTTGATTCATGATATCCTTCCTTTTAACATTTCTACCTATCGTTGTTCAAATGTATGGAGTTACTGCAGAAACGTCATCCAAATTTGTCCACTCCACTCCACCGAATGAGACGCAAGAGAGTCACTTCATCCTCATATCACGATCCCAAATGTTTGTCAGAGATCTATCGATCGATATCCGTATAGAAAGAAAGGAGGAGGCCCAGGCCCAGGCCCAGGCCCAGGCCCTGCTGCATGATCTGATCTGCTTGTCTAATTTGCTGCTCCTCCTCCTCCTCGTCCTAATTGCTTTACTGTATCATCTTATGCATGTGCATGCATAGTAGCGCTTCTGTTCCACTTCCAGCTTCCATGTTGACACTTACATCGGATGCTTGCCTTCTAATCAAATATCTCAATCCTGGATTGGATTCGGTATACCTACCAAGCTTATATGTACAATCAGTGGCTGACGCCAACAGATAAGGATGTGCATCTAGTAAGGTTTACTTTTTGTGGTACGTTTAAAGCTTTATCGACTTGAGTAAGTCGCTGAAGTAGGTAAACCAAAATGGTTTAAATTTCTTCAAATCTGCATCCACGTTCGTTGGTGGTTTTTACATTTGGAGCGCTCTTTCGGGATGACTAAACACCAAAGATAGTAACAGTAATATGGCGCATACGAAGGGACAAATGTGCACATAGTCCTATGCATGGCTTCTCACCAATTCCAATGCTGGAATGGTCATGTCTATTTTAAATTACAAAATAATGAATATTTTAAAATTAGGATTTAATTTTTATTATTTTGAGAATGAAATTGATAAGAATTAATTAAACATATAAAAATATAAAAAATGAAATTATTTTTTATGTAAATTTTAAAAAATAATGATAGAAATTACATTATGATTTTGTTTTTCATGTTAATAAAGTTTTGAGATAAGTTTTATTAAATAATAGTGTTGAGCAATTTATTTATTCTAAGTTTTGGGTTTTTCTTTGGAATCTAATAAAAAAATTGGTAAAATTTAAATTTGGAAATGTTTAGATTGTGTTTTTGAATTCATAAATAGATTAAGCACCCTCAAATATTCACATGGCAAATATATTATGCAATTTTCATAGCTAATATATTTGATTTTAAGATTTTTTACAATTCAAAACCCAAAACAAAACAACACATACTCCTTAAAAAGTTGAAAATATAGGATATTTATATTACACCATTATAATTTAGAAACTTATGAAAATTTGTAGTTTTAAAAATATTTACAATTGAAATTTAACATAAATATAAATTATTTTTTATCTTAAATTGTTTTAGAGTTTATCCAATAATAAAATATTAAATTGGTATATGAGACTTTCTTGTTTGTCGACATTCTCTTAATAGTTAGGCCCACTATTTACTATAGCATTCTTTCCTAAGAAATTTGTTGGAGTAGGGTCCCGCAGCTACAGAAGAAGTTGCTAGTTTAGCGGAGAGATAAGTTTTGGTGGAAAGAAGATAGGACAGAGCTACGACGCCGTAGCACGTTTCCAGCTGCAGAGCAGAGCCGGAAACCATGACTTTTTAGATAGAGAAGTCAAGAAAGGCAATGGTACCTGAGCGACCGAGAAGAGAGAGCTCACCCACTGCATTGAAGGCAGCGGCGGAAGACAGGAGGGCTCAACGACCCTCATAAAGAAGAAGGAGCAACGAGGCTGAAGCATTGAAGACGAAGGACAGAAAAGAGAAGCGGTGCATAGTACCCATGATCAGTGCCGGGAAGCATGGAAGACTGCAGAGAGCTGTGGTGTGACGAAAAGTGGCTACCTCAAGTACAGATATGGCCGACTGTCACTAGTTAGGGTTTTGGGTTACTGTTGGGACATGCCCACAGTGTTGTAATGGCAAGACCTTCGGGCTGCCTATAAATGGATATATTTTGTATTGAAAAAGGGTTGGTCAGTTAGTTGGTTCATTCAGTTGTTAGTAGTGTTTTGCAGACTATCAGACTGTTGTAAAATCCTAGCTCTAGTTCTGTTATTAGCGGTAGCAATCTTACGATAACCAGTAGCTGGCTTATAGAGTATGCATGTAACGATCCGCAGGGATCGACAGAGAGGGAAGAGTATATTGTAGGAGAGAAATATAGAGAGAAAATAGATCTAAGAGAGAAGATCTTGAGTTGCATATGTGGTGCAGCAGAACTGTGTTTTACCTTCCCTTGAGCTATAAGAAAACACAGTTCTGTGGACGTAACTTCCATCCTGGAGGTGAACCACGTTAAAATCAAGTGTTATGCGATTGGATTATGTGTTATGTTTACTTATGCATTTCTCAGTCATTTCATGGGCTCTGTTTACAGTTTAATGAATGAATGTGTTAATCAGTTCACCGTAACATAGAAGGAAAAACATAAGTCGAAAGTCTTTGGCATGTTGTATATGGTTCATTTATGCTTTGTGTGAAACAGTCACTAGTTGCAGTACCGAATAGCCTTGTATGTTAAGTCTTGCACGTCGACACGAGCAACGCTAAGTGCACTAAACCGCGGAGGTAGGATATCACAGAGAGGTGATACCGCACCGGCAGAGGAGCTGCGGTGCGCGATACCGCTGGTTGAGGACTTAGCGTTGGGCAGGAGCTGCGTGTCGCACGGTGCGCAGCGATGCGATAAGGCCGAAGATATCGCGAGTCAGGGAGAGTGCACGATATAGAGAAGGACCGCACGGCGGTATAAAGGAATATCTCGCGGCTAGAGGAGCTGCGAGACGAGGAGATCGCGCGACGCGAGCAGAAGGTCGTGCGACGCGCAGAGAAAGAGACCCCGCAGCTAAAAGAGCTGCGAGTCGCAAGTAGGATTTCCATACAACCTGGTCCAAGACATTTGAGTCCTTGGCCAACCCATTAGAGTCACTTCGGGTGAGACTTCAGGCCGCTTTGTGGTCTGTCGCCGAAAGGGCCAGTGAGCTAGGGGTGTTGTTGGTTGATTATAAGTAAACCCGGGTCTGCCCATAGCAGCCAACAAATGGTTCCGTTGCCAGTTTTGAACAACTGAGTGCTAATGTTCTGTTGGCATCCCACTAGAGAAGAGTTTCACCAGTGGATGGATTCAAACCTAAGGGAGTTTGCCAAGAAAGAAAATCGGAGCCCTAAACTGAGCACAGAGGACTGGTTACAAAAGCATATTGCTTCAGATATACACGCCATATTTTTTGCAACCTATGGAAATGAGCTTTATGACTGGTTATCAAAGTTGACAGATAGGAACATATTCAAGAAGAAAAGAAACATTGTCTGGACACCGGAGCTGGTTCAGACCGTGTAGAGACTTGACAATCCCATTACGAGAGCAATGGAATTCTGGCTTGCGAGTGTGCTTGGAGGCTTCGTCACAGAATTTGCAGTTGACCAGAGAAAAAGCTTCAGCGAGGCTGAGCGGTACTTCTTCAAAGGATATCGTGGTAAGTACCTAAAATCTCTAAACTTGTCCATTAAGATGCTGCTACATGAAAAATGAGTAATGGACATGATTTCAAATGAATAAGTAAAGATAGTAATGTCACAAGAGTTTGAAAGTGATTTTGATGACATTGGACGAACACGTAGTGGCAAGAAATATAAAGTAGGTTTCGGCTCTCCTGTATTTGGATATAGTTCAGACAATATTAGGCAATCCAGTCCCAGTACCACAGAAGAACTAGAGGGGGGCATCCCTTACCATCCCTATACCCCACAGAAACATACCGGAACTCAGAGTAATCCCGTAGGTACTCCATCCAGTAGCTCATAGACAGTACCTACTACCACTACATCACCTTCACCTACACCACCGAGTGGTAGTAATCCAGTCAATCAGAACCTACCGCAGAGAAATAGAATGGGAGATGATATGAAGCTACCTACCTTTAAGGGTACAGGAGCAGAGGACCCAGAACAGCATTGGTTTCTATGTGAAGCCATGTGGACCATTAAAACAATCAACAACGATAACCTTAAACTTGTACAGTTGGCCACCACGCTCAGAGATCGAGCTTTAACATGGTACATAAAGTATATCACAGTACCCAAGACACTTGCCCAGGTCAAGAACGCCATGATTAAAGAGTTCAAGAAACCTAAGTCTGAGTCTCAGTGCATAACAGAGCTCAAGGATATTAAGCAGCTACCATCAGAGTCAGTATGGGACTTTGACCAGAAATTCAAAGCTCTTATAGACCAGGTAAGCTTTGACTTTGCGCTGGAGCAGCATAAGGAATGGTTTATTGCAGCGTTGCTCCCTCACATCAGATTGCCACTAATGCAGCAGAAACTCCAGACGCAGGATGACGCGTTGGAGATGGCGATGAAGCTAGAAGCTTCACCTTTAGCAGAAACTAGTGCAGGCATGACAACTCTACAGAACCAGTTGGCCAACCTAACGTTACAGATACACGAACTTAAGAAAGGGAAAGAGGTTATGCAAGACATATGGTGCTTACAATGTAGAGCACCGGGTCATACCAAAGACAATTGTCTAGTCTTTGCAGAATATTTAGCGTTAGGGGATCCTAACCCCCTACCACGAACGCAAGGGCCATGGTGTGAAATATGCAAAACACAAGGACATCCACCTCAACAATGCCCTTTGCTTCAGAAGTATGTACAGACACCTAAGAACCTATACTGTGTCTTCTGCAACTCTGTCGGACATGATGAACAGGATTGTCGAGCCTATGATCTCATGTTAGATAGAAAACATGATGTATACAGAGTCCAGTCAGAAACATAGGGTCCAGCAGCAGGACCACAGCCTGATCTGACTTATGGTGGCCGTGGAGGAGGATTCAGAGGACGAGGCCGTGGAGGAGGCTTTGCACGAGGAGAAGGCTTCGACAGAGGAGAAGGTTTTGGCCGTGGTCGTGGACCAATCACTTGTTATAACTGTGGAGTTGTAGGACACTATGCTAGGGACTGTCAGAGCCCCACTACCACTTGTAACTACTGCAAATCTTATGATCATACTATAGAGGAGTGCCCTACCTTGATAGCTAAGATCAAAGACCCTAAGCCAGCAGTACACCAGAACATCCAGCTTATTGCTACTGAGCAGGCAGAGCCAGAACCAAGAGTCAATATTGTGACTCGTAGCGGTGCTTCCACTAGTGGGACATCGCAGGAGACTGAAAAGAACACAAGTTAGGAGTGGGTGCGCAGAGCTCCTAGTAAAGCAACAGCACTCGACCTACAGAAGAATAAAGAAACATTTCATGAAGCCAAGGCTTCCTTTGATGAACCTACGCAATCAGGATCGTAGGTACCATCGTCTAGGGGCGTACCGCAGCAAGCACCTTGTGGTGAAAGCCCTGAACAGATACCGTAGGCTACCACATCGGGAAGATGCGACGAGGATGAATCGACATGAAGTGTACAATCCTTCCTGCGCAGTTGCTTGAAACTTGTGAGGAATGAAAAAGCTGTCGGCGAGCTACAGTGCCTCATAGATCAGTGTCAGCAACCTTCTCTCTCGGGAAGTGCACACCGCGCTG
>LPNX010231458.1:593508-614491 GCA_001517045.1 Pseudotsuga menziesii | reverse complement strand
AGCATTCTCATCCCCATAAGCTCCGACTCTAGCTCTCTCTATGCTCTCCAATGATATGGACCAAGTGATCAATCCAACATCATAACAATACCTTAAGAGTTCTCCCCCCAACCATGGCTATAAGCTCATATTTATAAGGCTTAATGGATAGGGATGGTAAAGAGATTAGTGGGTGATGTGGCCTATAATATCCTAGGATGAGGGATCTCAAGCTCAACTGACCCAAAACAGTAGGGATAAGGGAGGACACGAGGCTTATCATCTAGAAGCCTAGAGAAACTTCTCTTTTTCCCTTTTTACCCAAGGTACCGCATTTCTCCTTCAATGATAGAGCGGTTTTGGTAATAACTGGTTATGGACCAAGGGCCATAAGTGGTGGCACCACTTTTGGGAAACAGGGGATGGACGGTGCGAACAAGGGTACCGCTTCTGGATAACAAGGTAAGTGCGGTGCTGGGAATTTGTATGAAAGATTGACATTTAGTATGGGTTTCCACTCCATAAGATGGTATTTAGGGCAAGTAGGTATGTCAAATGTCTTATCACATGATGGTGGCAGGATTTTAGTATAACAATGCAAAACCAACAAAAAACCATGAAAGGAGAACAACTGTACACAACCAGTGTGAACAAAAAGTGGATATTATTTGATTGTATAACATGTGAATATGTTATTAACATGTTTATATTACATATGAAGTGGTTTGTGAGGATTAGGAAGCCCAAAATGACTGTACATGTGAAAGTGGCCAAATTGGTTTCAATCCCCCCTAGGTGGGATAAACTCACTCCAACTCAGCCCAAATAGTCACAAATGGAGGTGTGTATGTGGGACTTGGAGAAATCATGACTCCTTGGCATGTGTGGGTGTGAAAAATAAGGTGAGTGAGAGGCTCTAGGTGGGCATTAAATGCTCAAAACAGTATAAAATTGGGTTAAATCCACCCCTAGTGCTCCTAGTCAACCACAGATACCACATTCAATGAATGGGAGTGCACCATCAATGAATGAGCATGCACATGTGGAGTTTGACTAAGCTGGAGTGCTCATGTAGGTGTGAAAGCTCCAATTTAACTAGTTATTTTTCCCAATTAAGCTACCTAAGTCCAAACCATAGTGTATTAATGCACAAATGCAAATAAAATTGACTAGGGACTTAGAATAAGGTACTAAGGGGTTGTATTACTGTTAAAACATCCCCCCTTAACCAAAAAATTTGTACAACTCATGAAATAAAGTGGGATTCCTTGGCAACAAAGGTTCAAGTCACCTCAATACATAACATAAATTTTATTTGCCCATGTGAAGTGAGGAAAGAAGGAAAAAATCATGGAAAAAAAACCATCCCTCAATAATGGACATGGGGCTGAAACCTGCAAAAAATAGCAGCAATCACCATCCATCACCTACTCCAAGAAAAATTATCAAGTGAGTGAAGGTATTCTCAGTGAAAATCTTGGTGAATATGTCGGCAGTTTGCTCGGTGGATGGGAAATACTGCAAGGAAATCACTTTGTCATGCACTAAGCCCCGGATGTAGTGCATATGGATCTCAATATGATTTGTTCTTTGCCTATGAAATGGATCAGTAGATATCTTGATGGCACTTTAATTGTCCACCCAAATTTTGGTAGGAGAATTAATTGTGACACCAAATTCCTAAAGAATTCCTTGCAACCAAACACACTGTGTGGCTGCATTCACTGTTGCCATGTACTCAGCCTCTGTTGAAGAAAGAGAAATGGTATTATGTTTCTTACTAGACCAAAAAATAGCACCTTCAAAAAGCATGAAAACAAAACTTGAATTTTATTTTCTGTCAATGGGATCTCTAGCCCAATCTGAATCAGAAAATCCGGCTAGTTGAAGTGAAGAACTAGCTGCATAGTGCACCCCAAAATTATTTGTTCCCTGGACATATTGGAGGATTATTTTGGATTCCTTCCAATGGATCTCATGTGTATGGTACATATACATTTCTACAACACTTACAACATAAGACAAATCAGGTCTTGTATGTGTAAGGTACAACAAACTACCAACTAGCTTCCTGTACAATGTAGAATCTACCAAAGGGGAATTGCCAAATTCACCTAGTTTATTGCCAGAAAGGAAAGGGAACTTGGATGCCTTACAATAAGACATGTTAAACTTATTTAGAAGGTCTGAAGCATACTTTGGTTGACTCAGCATGATGCCTCTCTTTTATTTCTCAATTTCCAAACCCAAAAATTGCCTCAACAATCCTAGATCTATCATAGCAAATTCACTGTGTAAGGATGCCTTGATTGATCCAATTTGATTGTTGCAGCTCCTTGTAATCAAGAGTTCATCTACATAAAGTAAAATAACCTTAAATAGAATATCAATTTTCTACAAATATACATTTGGATCAGATTTGCATCGAATAAACTGTTGGCAAGGGTATTGGGTAAGTGAGTTGCGCAGCACCGTGGAGGCTATGCAAGCTCACACGCCACTGTGAAGGTCCACAACAATGAGATAGGAGGAAGAATAACCATTTTTGGAAATATTTATGCAATTTTGTACCGATTGACCAAATTTTGTGGATATAGGTCACTAGTTTGTTAGAAGTTAGTTAGAAGTAGATCTTGGATGTAAAGACGCAAGCCTATATATAGAGTTAGAATTGGAATTGTAAAAGATATAGATTGGATGAGAGAGATCATGCAATCAATCCTTTTTGTGATCTAAGGTGTGATTTTGTCGCTTCATTTTGTCTTTGAGCAGTTTTTGCTCTGTCTATGTTGATAAGTTAGTGAATCTGGGTGGTGATCATTCTCCTGCTGTGGAGAAGTATTATATAACTTGGATCTGTTGCGTAGAAGTAATAAGACATGACGGATGTTGCTCTGAAATGATCTTATTTATTATGTCTTTTATGTCTTCTTGATATGCAATGACTATGATGGATGTTTTATGAATAAATGTTACTACTGCAATGAATGAAGTAATGTGACCTGTAAGTGATTTACTAGTTATAGATCTATAATGCATGAGGTGATTCTGATAGACTATCTCTGGAATATCTGTTGATTATGAAGTTCAATCGTTGAGATCATACCCTCCCTTCCCATTGCTGGAAACTTGGTTCCGAAATCTCTCCCTCGACATCTCGGGTGAGACTTCATCCGCTCTGTGAGTGTTGCTAGGCAGGGTCAAACCTGCCTGGGCTGGTGCTTAGGGGGATCATGTTTGTTGGGCGTCGACAGAGTGGGAACCCCTGTTGATGAGGATTTGTTGGTAGATCACGCCAAAAAATGGTTCCATTACTGGGACCTCGTTGAAACTGAAGGGAGGATATGTTGTGGCATCCAACAAAAACCGAGATTGAAGAGTGGTTTGATCTAAAGCTGCAAGAGTTTGTTGAAACAGAGAACCAGAATTTGAAGTTGTTGACACCCAGGTGGTTGAATAGATATATCTATGACGGTCCCTACGAGTGGTTCTTTTGTGAATTTTCGGTCATACTATATGAATGGCTAGCGCAATTCACTTATAAGAAGAATAATTATCAAGGCAGAGAGCCAACATTCTGGACCCCTGGACTAATCCAGGAACTACAAGAAACCAATAACAAAGCATCACAAGCTGTTGAAGTGTGGCTGGATAGTATTCCGGAAGGATACATCATTGAGCTTGTAGTCGATACCAATAAGGCATACAACAAAGTAGAAAGAGAGTTCTTCAACGGGCCACGAGGTAGGTTCTTGCTGTCTCTACAATTATCTATTAAGATGCTCATCTACGAGAAGGGTATTCTAAAAATGCACCTCGAGTAGTGGAACTATGGTGTGCGGAGACCATGGATGATGCGACGAAAGGGGAAGGAAAATGGAAAGGTAAGGGGTAGATGGGTATGAGTTTTGAAGAGACGGTGAGGGTCACTGAGGAAACAAGTGGTTGTACAAGGGAAGGATTAAGGTTTCGACAAGAGAAGAGGCAGAGGATAGGGGAAGGTCTTGTTGTGATCTTGACGCAAGACCACAAAGAACAACCACATGGGACAAAGTGACCCTACATCGACGATGAGGACGACCAGACCCAGACTACGCCTAGGATAGCAGGAAGCTCGAACCTCGGTAGTAACGTGTCCACACCTCCACGCACTACTCCACCAATAGGTAGAAAGGAACATTCTATGTCACCTTGTCCGACATGCCAACAACAGTCTAGTAGTAGAACACCATTTGTGGGAAGAAGGCCTAGAATGGTAGGCGACAAGATGAAGTTACCTATATTCCATGGAAACGAGATTGATGACCTGGTGCAATACTAGTTCTTATGTGAAGCAGTTTGGAGTGCTAGACAAAGTGTGGATCATGATATCAAGAGAAGCCAATTGGTGACCACCCTTAGGGGTCATGCACTTGACTGGTACATGAGGTTCATGTAGGTTCCATAGGGAACCCCAATGAAAACACTGAATGAGATCTGGGAAGGACTATTCTAGGAATTTAAGAAACCCAAATCTGAGGCCCAATACATTACAGAAATCAAGGAGATTAAGCAGTTTCCGAATGAAAATATTTGGGATTTTGATCAACGGTTTAAGACATTGATGGCTTGAGTCATCTTTAAAATGAGTGATGTTCAACATAAGGAGTGGTTTATTACTACACTGGTTCCTCACATTAGACAACCGTTAATGCAGCAAAATATCGTGACATAGAATGAGGTCCTGGAGATGGCGATGAAGTTAGAAGCTTCACCTATTGGGGAGACTGCACTTGGGATGAACCAAATTTAGGCGCAGCTAGTAAATTTGATGCTCCAGCTATAGGATATTAAGAAGGAAAAAGAAGAGCATGATGATCTCTGGCGCATGCAATGTCGCACGGATGGCCACACCAAAGACACCTATCCAAATTTCTAAAAATATTTGCTATCAGGAGCACCGAACCCTTTGAGTTGCACTGGTGTGCCATGGTAGTACATATTCCAGGCATATGGGAATCGACACAAAAACTGTAGCTACATGCAGAAGATGGTCATGAAGGAAGAAAGTTTGTATTGCTCCTTTTTTCGCTTAGTAGGGCACGAGGATAAAGAATGTTGAGCTTATGACCTACTTCAAGAGAGAACATATGATTCATATTTCATGAAGGGTGAGGATCCTCACATGGTCCATCCGTCACAACCACAGATGGTACAACTAATAGTACAATACGCACCACCTCCGTAAGTGCAGTTTATTCCATCGCAGCCACAACAACAGTTCACATCGCAACCACAGTTCATAGCACAACTACAATTTGCACCGTGACCATAGTATAATCAGGTGCCGATTACTCAGCCTGAATAGTAGTATGTTCAAGCAGCACATTATGTTCAACATCAACCGAATCCCCCGCAGTAGCTAGCCCAACCATAGTATCAACAAATTGGAGGATTTCGAGGAGGATTTAGGGGACGAGGAGGAGGATGAGGTTGGGAATCCATCCAGTGTTACACTTGTGAGGTATTTGGACACTATTATAGGGAGTGTCCCCATGCGCAGTGTACATACTATGTAGCAAGCAAGCATAATGTCAAAAGTTGCCCTCTGTTGATTGGAAAATGGTAGGTCGGGCACATCCCTCAGTTCTAGAACCAGTTCCAGAATCAAAACCAAGTGCAGATCCAGCAGCCAGTGTAGAATCAGCCTCATATCCCATCATAGGATTAGAACTAGCTGATGAACCTGCCACTGATTCAAAATCCACCACTAAATCCAGCTCCAAACCTGAATCAAGGATCCACGGTTGCGACGATTCTGGTAGAGCCCAGAGCCCAAGCTGTTGATGTTGTTGTTGTCATTCGTGCAGGTGTGACAACTAAAGAAGATGGACCTTGTCCACAAGTTCAAATCATGGGGAAGAAAAACACAGCCTTTGATATTGTGATAGAGAAGGAGACATTCTTTCAGGCCAAGCATGCAATCGGGAGGAATTCGGGTAAGTTACCTGTTGTTGAAATGCCATTTTCTTTTGATCCTTCTGTAGAGGGAGGACCATCATGACAGCATGGTACCTTGCAAAAATTCTTTGAGAGTTGTCTGTCATTAGCTAGAGATCTCAAGGCTCTAGGTGATATTGAGAATTTGCTGAGCCAAAGGGATCAGTCACTGAAGGATTCCACAGTAAATTCCCTCCAGAGGAGAAAGACAGGTAAAGAGATGAGGATGAACATCTAGATAGGGGACTACAAAGTCGATTCTGTTATTTTGGATCTAAGATTGGATGTGAATATTTTAACCAAGAAAGCTTGGCAGTTGATGGGAAAGCCAACCTTG
Organism: Pseudotsuga menziesii; assembly: GCA_001517045.1. Taxonomy (NCBI): domain Eukaryota; kingdom Viridiplantae; phylum Streptophyta; class Pinopsida; order Pinales; family Pinaceae; genus Pseudotsuga; species Pseudotsuga menziesii. The sequence goes on along the minus strand of LPNX010231458.1, from coordinate 608,196 downwards.
GGGTGGTCCCTTGTGCAACCGCGACTAGCAAATTAGGCTAAGGTTCAGCCCCTTGGTCGTGTCTCGAACCTAGTTGTCGATGTCAAAGGTATGAAGACATATGTTGATTTCGACGTTATTGAAGTAGTTGATGGTGGAGGCTCTTATCCTATGCTGCTAGGGATTGGATGGGCCAATAATAGCATGGAAGTTATCAATTTCAAGAAGTGAGTTATAACATTCGAAAACCTAGATATCAGAGTCATTGCTCCCATGGACCCTTAGGAGGGACGACGGTATATTGAACCTATTAAGGATGAGGTTGGTAGAGGATGGGATCATGCCTACAACATCTTCAAGGACTATATCGACCCTACTATCGATGGTGAACTTGGATGGAACAACACTAGATCCGCGTCTTTTGATTCTGATGATGCTTTAGAAAATTGGCAAAATCAGCTTCATGAGGTGTCTTTTAGAAAATGTGGTCTCATTACACAATATCTACGCCGTGTTGTGACTAATATCATCGAGCTTCTAGTTTATAAAGGGATACCAGAGTTGACTAAATTCCTCCAAGAATTTGAAGAGAAATTATTTGAACCATAGATGTTGTTGGCACTGGAGGAAGCATTGAAGGCTACCCCAACATGCTATTGGGCGGCTCACAAACCGGTAATCCATGGATGGGCACAATTTCGACGATTGATGATGGTGCGCTTCAGTAATTCAGAGACCTATCCTACCGGGCGATATGATGGGAGCAATGAACCCACTGGTCATTTAATGGAATGTCATGCTTTGTGGGCATCACAACCCAAGGATGAGTGGGTCCATGCTTTTGTTCATATCTTGGAAGAAATGCCTAGATCTTGGTATCTAGCGGTTGAGCTATGCAAAACCATCACTACCTGGGAGGAGCTGTCAATTTTCTTTGTGCAGACTTTTAATTTCTAGGATGCTAACTCTAAGGTCCACAATGCACTCCAACTCATCTGCAATGTAGTCTGGAAGGTTGTGCCACCCGCATACCTGGTAGATCCACATGTGTAGTGTCATATGAAATCTCTGATGACCTGCTATAATCTATCTAGTGAACCTTAAGATGATGATGACATGAGGAACGTCAACATTCTGGAATCAGAAGGCAGTCACAATATTGCAGCACCGGACATACCAACCGACCCCATGAGTCAGCTATTGAAGATGCACAAAGTTAACATTGGGATAGAAGAGAACCCGAATTTTGCTAATATTGGGGACTATTAGGACAATAAGACAATGGCACAGATCATAGATCTGCTACATGAGTTCCAAGATCTATTTCTGACATGGTTCTCAGAAATGAAATGGATATTAGGAGATTTAGGGGAGATGAAGATACCATTGAAACCTGTGTGACAGAGGCCGTATTGACTGAACCCGCGATACAAAGAACAAGTCAAAGATGAGCTTGAATGGATGTTGGATGCTGGCATCATTGAGCATGTTGAGGAATCAGAATGGATAATCCCTATGGTGGTTCAGGACAAAAATACTAGATAAGTTTGCATTTGTGTCGAACTACGGAAGCTGAACAATGCCTGCTTGCATCACCCATTTCCCATGCCTTTTATAGATGAGGTCTTTGAAGGGGTAGGCAGTCAGGAGATGTACTCATTCACGTATGGTTTTTTGGGGTATTACTAGATTCAAATCGCAAAGGAAAATTGGAATAAGATCACATTCATCACTGAATGGGGTTGTTTTCAATATACAACCATGCCTTTTGGGTTGAAGAATGCACCAACGATCTTTTCTCGAGTGGTTGTTGCTGCGTTCAAATATTTCATTCAAAAATTCCTGCAGGTATACATGGATGAATGGACAGTCTATGGTTTGGTTAAAGATCATTTAGAAAACCTACGATTGATGCTAGAAAGGTGTCGACAGCATCAAATCGCACTAAACTCAAAGAAGTGCATTTTTTGCGCGCCATTCAGAGTGCTATTGGGACATATCATGTGCAAGCAAGGGATATTGGTTGACCCTGTGAAGATTGCACTTATCCTTAGTCTACCACCACTGATGAATGTGAAGATGCTTTGGGAGATGTTGGGATACACAGGGTACTATCACAAGTTCATCAAAGGATAGGTCTCGATTATGGCCCCCATGGAGAAGTTGCTAAAGAAGGATGCCGCATTTGAGTGGAATCTCGAGTGTCAGGGGAGTTTCGACACACTAAAGGCCAAGATAGCCTTGACACCTATCTTGGTATTCCCTGATTGGAGCAAGTAATTCCATGTCCATGTCGATGCCTCTTCTATTGTGCTAGGGGTAGTACTTGTGCAACCAGGTGAAGACGGCCTAGATCATCCAATTGCATTTGCCAGTAGGAAGAAGTCTTTTGTAGAAAAAAATTACACAACCACCGAGAGAGAGGACTTGTCCATGGTTTATGCGCTACAAAAATTTTGACACTATCTGTTGGGCAATCACTTCAAGATGTTCATGGACCATTCTTCTTTGCAATACCTGGTCAATAAACCTATGTTGGAGGGGAATATCTATCGGTGGCTGCTACTTTTCGAGGAATTTGACTTTGAGATAATTGTGAAGCCAGGCCAGTTGAATGCTGGCCCCAATCATCTATCTCACATTGAGATAGGAGAAGAGCCTAATAATATTGACGATGGATTTCCTGATGCACAGTTGTTTTGGGTAGAGATTGCGGATGACCACTTTGCTCCAATCATTTAGTTCTTGGAAACCGAATTTGCTCCAGAGGACATGTTGACTAATTAGAAGAAACAGTTGGTAGTGAAAGCTTTGGATTTCCAGCTGATTAGGGGACAATTATACAAACTTGGACCAGATGAAATATTGCAATAGTGCATCTTACCGCATGAGCAAGGACCTATTCTAGTAGAAGCACATGCATGAATTGTGGGATGCCACTATGGTGGCTAGAACACTGCATGTAAAGTGTTGGGTGCTGGATTATGGTGTCCTACCTTACATACTGATGTCTGTCAGTGCATTGGAAACCCATCACGGCGGGAGGAAATGCCACTAGTGCCCCAGGTAACTCTATAACCTTTTGATAAATGGGCCATGGAATTTGTGGGTCCAATTACTCCACCATGAAAGAGGGCTAGTGAGCGGTACATCATTATAACAACTGATTATCTGACTAGGTGGGCGGAGGCCACACCAGTCGTGGATTGCACTGCTGCGACAACTACCAAATTCATATTCTAGAATATTGTGATAAGGTTTGGATGCCCCAGGATATTGATGAGTGACCAGGGAAGTCACTTTATCAATCGAACCGTGAGAGCACTAACCAAGGAATTGCACGTACAACATCAAAAAAGCACACTGTTGGAGCAGGGTCTCGCAGCTACAGAATAAGCTGCTAGTTTTGGCGGAAAGATAAGTTTTGGCAGAAAGAAGTTAAGGCAGAGCTACGACGCCGTAGCACGTTTCCAGCTGGAGAGCAGAGCCGAAAACCATGACTTTTAAGATAGAAAAGTCAAGAAGGCAATGGTACCTGAGCGGCCGAGAAGAGAGAGCTTAATCGCCGCATTGAAGGTAGCGGTGGAAGACAGGAGGGCTCAACTACCCTCATAAAGAAGAAGGAGCAACGAGGCTAAAGCATTGAAGGCGAAGGACAGAAAAGCGAAGCGGTGCATAGTACCCATGATCAGTGCCGGGAAGCATGAAAGACTACAGAGAGCTGTGGTGTGATGGAAAGCGGCTACCTCAAGTACATCTCTATCAATGATATCCCTAGGCATGTGGCCCCAATGCGGCCAGGGGCGAAGGTGAGGAAGCTAACAACAAATCAGAGGTATCCACCGAAGCTGTTGTCACTACGAGAAGGGATGAATTACCTAGGGGACATCATATCCGCATTGACCAAGATGAAGTACAAAGACCATGATTTGCTGCTATTAAAGGATGCCGCAGATGAACCATATCAGTCAGTGCCTACGATACTTGATGCGCCTATTCTCCGGATTCCTCACCCATGGGTGCAGGGATTTGACAAGTTAGGGTTGTTGGGGCTCATCAACATGCGTCATTTTGGGAGATTGAATGAAGTGAATGCATGCATCAAGTAGCCATTAGCATGCTTTCATGGTGGGACACTCTGGTTGAATGAATCTATCCATTTCACGGTTGACCTGATTGCTGACATTACGGGGTTGCCAAAGGTTGGAGAAGATCCGACGCATTATTTTAGAGGGTGGGATAATGATAAAAATCTTTCAAATTAGTTAAAGGAGAATTTTGGGCTGCAGCGCGATGGTCGGGCCTATGGCATCGACAATATTTTCAAGTGAACAGGACGGATGGGGCACGTATTTTGGACAGTAAGATTGTTAGGAAGAATCGGTCTGTCCAATGTAATTCGGGGGTGGTTACATGTGCGGAAAAATGCATCGAAGGAGTGCAAATGAACTGGTCCTTGTTTCTACTAAACTAGTTGTTAGAAGATGCTGTCAGTGCTCAGGCCGGGGAACGCAGTTTTTCCTACAGTCAGTTATTAATTCTCGTTTCCTTGGTCGCATAGATGGATTCAAAGGACTACCAGCTGATGTCAGTCACTGCGGAAAGAGTATGCAAAGACACATGGTATTAGAACTTATGGTGGGTCACAGAACCTAGTTGACAACAGGACTATGTGATCCATTTTTGGGTCTATTAGGAAGCGCTACAGGCCATGGCCACCAAGGTTCCCTGTTTATCCAATGATGCTGCATCCAAGTATCAGAGGATTATTCAGTTTTCTATCAATCCTCATTCCATTTACATCCAGGAACAACAGGATCTTGATAAACAATGGCTACCTATGCCCTAAAAAATTGCAGATGTAGAATTAGAGGCCAGTGTTCAAGATTGGACAGCTGGCTGGCACAAACCAGTGAGCACAGAGGAACTCTCTATAGGGCCACTAGTAGATGCCCCTGATGAATGAATCCCAGAAGGGAAATATCTCCATGACTCCAATGGTGAGTCATCGATGAACTCTGATCCCGAAGCTCAACGCATATTGGAGGAGATGCGCACTAAAAGATGCATGGAATTTGACGTAGGTAGCAGCTCCCACTTGATGATGGAGAACTAACTACAATAGCTCATCAAGGATGTCATCAACACATCTGATGTTGCGGCGCAAGCTATGTGTGTGTCCAGTCAAGAAGGGTTTTCCGCGGTAAGCCTTAAACTTGATTCTACTTTTGCTGCTGTTTCAAAAGCAACACCAGAGAAGGATGTGATGGAAGATTTCCCACCGATTAGCACTGAGCCATGGGATAGGAACGTACAAGTTCCCTCAATTGCAATCGACGTAGGAAGTACAAAATTCAACTTGTTACTACAACCATTTCTGATGATTGTTGTCAATCTCAACAAGATACCTACCCAAGTTTTACTGCAGCTGCAGTAGGGTGCTGACCAGGAATTGACAGACCAACAGAAGGAGCTTAGTGAGAGGTATGTGTAGCTGCAAGTCACCGCAAAGAAGATACAGGAGGAAGTCGATGAGCTACAGAATCTTTGTGGGAAGCTTGCAGAAGAAACAATGTGGGAGATTGCCGACTTGAAGCAAATGCAGGAAGAGATACAACGAAAAGCCGCTGATGAAATAACTGAGTTAAAGAAGGTACAAGACCGCCTCATTTTTGAGAAAGCAGTCAAGCAAGCTGTTGATGAGGCCTATCAATGCATCTATGAAAGCAAGATGGAACTCACCATTGTCGCCAAAGCCAAGCGCCTTGGAGAGGTGATTTCCCAACTCCAGTTAACAAACAACACAAAAGAAATTGAGCCCAAAATTTGACGGCTTCCATGTATGAAATTCGACAATGCCCTGTTGGTTATTTGACAAAGGCATTTTTTTTTGCTGTCGGTGAAAAACAGTCGAATCTATGACATCATTCCAATACCCGTTGAATATCTGACTACACCATCGTCGAATGCCATCCAAATCTGGTCAAAAAAATTACGATTATGCCGTTGAACTTCTGACACCACGAAGTCCTAGATTCTACATTCTGTTGTTGGAAATTTTGACATATCCGTGTCGAATGTCACTAAGATGTGTTGCAAACAAGTTGATGTTTGCGTCAGATTTTCGACAGATATCCGACGTCTGAGACCGTCGAAGCCATGGAATTCCCGTCGAACATTTTTGGATGGACGTCGAATATGCGACGGTTGCGTGTCGACTGACCAACGACAAATACTATCGGATCTTTAACAAAAACAAATTGAAAATTTGAAATTCTGACACCACAGCTTCCAAAGGCCGACATGTAGCCATAGGTGTTGCGACGTCTATCCGACGGGCTCGGCTATCGGAGCCATGGAATTCTCGTCGGATGTCTTTGGAGGGACTTCGAAGATGCGACAGGGGCGTGTGTAATGGGCGTAAAAAATGCGTCAGGAAGTTGTGTAATTAACATTTTTTTTGTTGAAAGGATTCCATTTACCAGTTAATTTACCCTTTGATTTCAAATCTATAAGTGTCATTTATGAAGGGTACCACCTTGGAGTTAGCATGCAACAAATAGATGATAGACAAGACATCCATACATTCATGAAAGGATATGGTTGATCAAAACAAATATACTAAGAGATTTGTTTTGTGTCTGATACCTTTTGATCATTCTTGAGGGTTCTCATAATCCCCATTTTCAGTAAGGGTTTTCCTCAATCTTTCCCCAAACACTTGAGTGTATCATTTACCAGTATTCTTAATTCTCTTTGTGCTCATGGGGATGATACATAGGAAAAAACATAATAGTTCAGAGTTAATTGATACTTACCAAGATGTTTTGCAAGAATTTCATAATTAAGGTTGGGTGAAGTTTATTTACAAATTTCATGGTCATCACAAGAATATTGGTGTTGCGTTTTCTCAAACATTAATGGTGAGATGGCTCACATTGGGGATTTATAATTTCAACTAGACAAAGTTTTGATAGCCCATAGTGGCGAATCTATAGAAAATGCTCAATATTTTACCTCGTTGGTTAATGAGAGTAGCAAAGTAATTGAGCTAGAACCTCAATCTTTGCTATAGGAGGAAAATTCTCTCGTAATTACACTTGAACAGCCAGTTAAATAGATTGAAACTAGTATGCATGTATCTAGTATTAGCAACATCGATTTATTAGAGTATAATAATCCCATGACATACCTACTAGTAACTATGACTCATACAAAGAACATGGTATGCATGTGTTTATCCTTAAATACAGTCAATATTAAACCTGAAAAACTAACATGATTCTATTACATACCTTCCAGTAACCTGTTGGGAAAAATATGCACTACTTAATTCAACACTTAATTGTCAACCCATGAAGTAGCTTGTGGGATGCAAACACAATATGTGTAGGATTTGAAGGCTTGAACTAACCTAAGCCGACTAAATATGCAGATGCATTAACATGCAACTATATGATTTTAATCTACATGCATGACTATCATGAGTTAAATGCAAGAATTTAATCTATCTATAAAAACAGAAAATTAACTAAGAACTAGAAAAGTAACTGTAAATTCAAATTTAATCTAATGTTATATTAATCTATTCTATAAAGGCAGGAAACGGATTAATAATTCTAATGCTATGCTAATCTATTCTATGAAATGAAATTGCAACAATTAATCTAGGAAAGCGGTCACTTGGTCTGAAAGCAATCTAATGTAATGAAAGTAAATTTAACTATTCAGAACATGAAACAAATCAACTAAACTATTTCATGAATGCATGAACTATATGCTTATGTAGGGATGAGAATTAACCATATGATTAACTATGAAAGCAAATACTGAAATTAATTACGAAAACAAATATAAAATAGGAAATTATGCTATAAGTGAAAAGAGGAACTAATCTATCTATTCTACGAGCGAAGCTACTCTATATTTTCAAAAGAGCAAACTAACCAACTATCCTACTCCGGTTATTGAACTTGTGCAATCGTATAAAGCAAATTAAAACACTAATCTAAGGACCAAGTGTAAGCAAATACTTTGCGAGGAATCATAAGCTAATGTAAGCAAACTAATTTAACAAATCCAATCTAATCAACAACTAATCTATGAATTTGAAAAGTAAACTAAGCTATGAGAACTTTCAAGATGAAACTAATGCATCTAATATGAAGGGAAATATGAAAACAATCTAAACTAAACCCTATTCCTAATGCTCAAAATCTATCGTGCAAAATTTATTAAATTCATACAAAACTAAAGTTGAAGATAAAAAATAATTATAGCACCTATCTAATTAATTCCATATTTAATTAAAAACATCAAACTCAAAATAATATATTCATGAAAACTTCAAAATACAAGTACTTATGTTATTTAAAACTATACAACAAAACTATGAACTACCAAGATAAAATCTATGATAAACCCAAATTTATAACTTAATCTTAAGAATAAAATAAAATGAAAATAAAATGTATATTATAAATCACAGAACAAAATCTAAAATAATTAATATAAAAGAAAGTACTACAACTAAAATGAATTAATATGAATTATAAATTAAAGTATACTAACTAAACTAATTTACAAGTCAACCATAAACTAAAAACTAAAAAAAACAATATGAAGTCAAAAACTTTACAATACTTTAATTTACATTACAAAATAAAATAAAAACAACCATCACAAAATTACAAAGTTAAAAGAAATTACATAACATAGTATTAATATATATTAACTAAACTAAACTAAACTACAACCTAAAGAAACAAAATAAACCACCAATTACAAACTAAACTATCCACTATAAATTAATATAAAATAAATAAACTTTAGCATTACATCATCCGAATAAGTGTTATGTGCATAAAACTTGACATGGGATTAATCCATAAATGGTTATAAAGCCACAGGATTATATATTAAAGTACTCGTAAATCAACATAGAACCTAATTAACTATCTCTGTAAAAACTCAATATTAACAATTCTTGAAATCACTGCAAATTCTGGAAAATTCTATCTAAATTCGAATTAGAGGCTGAAAGACAGACTGGAAAGCAATATGGACGAATAGTGCGAATGGAAGGCTAAGAGATGAACTAAACAAAAATGCAAATGGAAGGCCGTATCTATTCTGAATGCATAAATCACATAAAAACACAGGAAAATTACAGCTTATTAACAACAAAACATCATGTACAGGAAAACTAAATATATAGACATGAAAATAAAATTACTTATTTGCAAAAACGAAAGATAAATGCTGAATATGTACGAATGGAACCTCCGGTTGTTGAGGGGCCCTTCTCAGCATTCAGAGGCTAGTCTAAGTCAATTAATTACTTCACAGAAGACTGAAACATGCATACACAGCTGAACATAGAGTTTTATTTAATTTGAACATAGTTTTTATAGAGTCCATTCACCGGCGACTAGCTAGCTCAGCTCTTAGGAAGAGGCTGGAATATATAGCATTTTAGAAGGGTGAGAAGGTCAACCACCCCTCTCTAAAAATAGAGGGTCTTCAATACTGAGAAATAACTCCATTAAACACATGAATAACTCAGAAAACGACCAACCCATAAAACACACATTTGGAACAAATCGACAAAATGCCCCCTTCGATAACTCTTAGGTGGTTGCGATTTGGGAGAAACAAATTCTGGGTTTTGTAGATGGATGGACATTCTCAAAACATATTAAACAATTTGGTGCGATATTATTCCATGTGCACAAAAACCAAGGCACAATATGACAGTTTAGCAACATTGATTGCTAAAATCAGGCAATCTAGAACGAATCAACAAAATTCCCCTTCAATAACTCTTTGTTGGTTGCGAGTTTAGTGAAACAAAGTCTAGGTTTTGTATCTGGATGGACTTTCTTCAAACCCATTTGGCCGTTTGGAGATATTCTCCCACGTGAATGCAAACCAAGGCGCAATATGGCAGTCAAGAAGTATTGACTGCTAAAATTCTGGGTTTAACACTATTTTGGCAACTCCTGTAACTGCAAGTAGTTCCTGAATTAGTGCTAGTTTGTTTGGTGAATCTATTGCTGAGTGCTCGATTTAGTTTGTGGCTGAGTTTTATTTACTTTAGCACATTATTCTCCCAATCTTTCTCCTTCTCATCCTTATGATATGCGATTCCATTTTCACGGCCTACACATAAAAAAGTCTGTTAGTTATACAAAGAAAAACAAAATATGAAATGGCATGTGATGACAAACCATTTATTTGGCATAATTCATATATAGTTCACTGTGAGTTTTTTTTAAACCAGTCGTTTTATGTTTTAGAAGGTATATATATAATACGACATTTTCTATTTAATAACCAACACCATATTCAAACCAATTAAAGTCATATTTCACTTTTGTTTTGATGAGTATTATATGAAATGTGTTTAATTTGTACATGAGTGGATTTGAAAAGTGATTTAAAGTTAAACAATTGCTTTAATATTTAATACTTTTATTTCCTTATTTAAATTTAAATCAATATTTAAAACTCATTTTTACTTTATGTTTTCAATGTGTACATGCAGGATCAATAAGAACTAGAAGACATAGGTAAACCAAATTAGTAAACTAACAAGCAATCAAATCTAATTCATAACTTAGGACCGAAAGAAGGGGCTGAATGGAGTGCCAAAATGTGCACTAAATGCAATAATACATAAAAATGATGAATTAAGCTTCATTTACATTTATAAGTTATAATTGATGAAAACATAGTAAAATATAGACAAATTAAAGATAAATGTATTACATTTCGGTAAATAGGCCAGGAAATTGATGTAAATAAAGCCCTTATAAAAGACAATTTCGAGGCCCAACATAACCCTTTCGAGTAACATGATCATATTGATGTTTACGCTTGAAGTGATTAGGATCAACACCACCAAATACTATCTGTCCTCCTTCGTGAATCACCAAGAGCACCTTCCTTGAATCCCCAACGATTGGGTCAATATGAGAAAAAAAAATCAAGGATGATAATTATGGATTCAATGAAGTGCCACCTAATCCTTCATATTGTAGGAAAATAGGCTAAAAAAATTTATGAAGCAATGACTACTCTATACTAGAGTGTCATCAATTCCCAGTAGATTCTCCTAAAGAACAAACTCAACAATACATGCATCAGTGACTACTCTAGAGTCTGTACTAGAGTGTGGAAATTTCCTAGAAGGTGCTCTTGAATAACAACCGCACCAATACATGCATGACTGACATAAGCATAGTGGTAAGATACCTTATGACACATATCTAAGAGATGAATTCTTTTTTAACGATATGAATATTAAAGAGAAGTTGTTAGTGCACATTGCACTAATTGGTTTTTTTGCCCCCTAGGGAGATTTAGAAAGGTGTATATTCCCACGAGCATATTCCAAACCTAACAGTTTTGATATCCCTGTTTATACCAAAAAAATATTTCAAGTGCTATAATGAATGACCTATTAAAAACTCAGCAGTCATGCTCTCCAATGTATTTCAAAAAAATATTTCATTTGAAAGGTTTCCATTCACCAATTAGTTTACCCTTTGATTTCAAATGTTTTTGGCTAAAAAGTTCATTGTCTTATTGCGAGGCTCTGACAAAATGTGATATTCAACCTTATATAACCTAAGTTTTAACTATTAAATTACTGAATGTCTTATAATGTTAGGTCTTTTACTATGCCAATCTTTAAATAGACTAACTTGATGAAATGAATTGAATGATCTTAACTCAAACAACTCAACATAACTCAACATAACTCAAATAAATCAACACTAACTTGAACATGATTTCCAGGTTCTAAAATGGTAGTTCAAAAGGTCTTAGGACTAGGAAGCAAATAATATCAGAATTTTTAAATGTTATGCATGATTGCTAACTATTGTCATTCAGTGACTGTGTAGTTACGCCATTTGTGGATGTTAAATTGCAACTTGAAAAATACACGTGAATACTGATATTGTCATCTCTAAGTAGATCACAACCAATGACATAACATTAGAGTAATCTAGGGTAGGAGCATGGTTTACTTCTTGTTCTTATGATTTCAATACAAATTATAAGGTGTTGAAAATTATGTAGTCCATTTCTTTACCTAATACCAACATTTAGAATAGTCATGAAATTCTACACAAAGGGAAATACTAAGATAGCTTGCTTCTTAGCATTATTGTAATGTAAATTGACTGGATGTTACTCTATGTTACAAGCATATAATGTTCAAAAGTTCAAAACACTACATTATAATTTTAATTTACAATCACAAACAAAGATATAAATATTGTTACCAATATAGAGTCTAGACAACATAGCTGAAACAGGCAGTTATGAAAACTATCACACTGGAATAAAATTCACTTCCTGCAGATACCTATACTAAGAGCATTTCACAAACAGTATTTTATGTTTAATGTATATTACTGTTAGCTTCCAGGTAACTACCCAAATGAACAATTAGTCAGAAACCTCAAGAAAGCATTTTTTGATGAGAATCCATGTAACCTTATTAGTCTTTCCTAAGCCTGCGAAATGAAATGCAGGTAAACTCATAAGGATATTAGACCCGACTAAGCAAGGAATTAATTTAGACTATAATTCTATTTAAATATATGTACAACATCAAAATTTCAGCTAATTTCCGATTATAACTCACAACATTATCAAAAGTCATGGCTGCAAATAGGATTTCTTCAATAAAAACATTTTTTCCTTGGAAAAGAACCTCGAAGCTAGGATATTTGCATCAGACACTAAAACCCATCTAATTCTATACATGTGAAGAAAAAATAGGAGGTATAAAATGGAATGCTTAAAATATACTGTAGGCAGAGGACGAGAAACAACCTAAACAAATGGTACCCAAGCATTATGTTTATGATTGATCAAGGAATTGATTTACCAAGGGGTACATGTCACTGAGGGAGTTTGAAAGCTATTTTAAGGCATCTGGAATTATTTGAATCTCAGGAATCTATGAACATTGTGTGGAAATTGAAACCAGGTGTTAGAACAATTACACTCACAACAATTGCCAATTACACATGAAAATTACTCACAAAGGAGACTGAATATGGAGCAGAACACTAATCTGTATTGAATAAGTGTACAATAGCCAACCCTGTGAATTCATAGGCTGCCACAATAAATAATTACATGAGATATTCGAATGCATAAGGATGCCATTCGAATTTGGTCAAAAGCAGGCTTACTAAATCTAAGCAAATCCCCCATAGGTGCATAAAGCAGTTTCCAAAACTGTCTAGGAGCTCATGAATTGGAAAAATAAATTAGGTAAGCTAATAGATGATGGAAGGAAAAATCATACATGCTTTTCTTAGGAGAAAAGAGTGGAGGATGATGAGGACAAAAAACAAGTTAACTTCACCTAGTCAAACTTTCCCAATTGCCTTAAAACTCAGAAAAAGCAGACAATAAAGCAGAAAAAGCAGACATGCGCTAGGAAGGCCAGGAATAAAGCAGATTTGATTCCAAGTGGTTTCCCAAGTGATCCATGACTCAATTTTAGCAAGTTTGACCACTTTGGATGTGTGGAGGACAACTTGCATAAGGTGGAATATGGAAACTAGGCAAATAAGACAAAAATTGGATTAATTAATGTCTAAGGTAGCTAACTATGGGTTGATTATTATAACACCCCCCCTTAAGCTTGACTTATGAGTAAAATATCAGAAAATTATAGGGCCTAGAAACAAGGCTTAGTCACCCTTTACATACTGCATGTCCATTTAACCAAGGAAAGAGGCAAAAACCCAGTGGGAAAAATCCTCCCTTAAACATGGACAGTAAAACAAAATTTAAAAATATTGTCATCACTCATGCTTCACATCATGATCAGCAATCCCCAACAGTGATTTGATATTTCTGAATGTCTTCTCACAAAAAACTTTGGTGAAGATATCTGCTACTTGTTCTGAAGATGAACAGAAGAGTAGGTGAATGGTGCCATCATGCACAAGCTGTCTGATGTAGTGCATATGGATCTCAATGTGTTTGGTTCTCTATTTATGAACTGGATCATTGTAGATTCGAATGGTACTCTGATTATCACAATAGATAGTAGTTGAGTATTCTGATTCGAAGCCACACTCACCAAGTAACCCCTGCAACCATAAACATTGAGTTGCTACATTTACAACTCCTCTGTACTCTACTTTTGTAGATGAGAGTGCAATGGAAGTCTATTTCTTGCTTGACCAGCTGATTGGACCTTCAGGAAGCATGAACACATATCCTGATGTTAACTTTTGATTTGTGTTGTCACCTGCCCAATCACTGTCAGTAAACCCAATCAAATCAAGATCAGATTTAGCTTTGTAGAAGATCCCATGAGTCCTTGTTCCCTGAACAAAGTTAAGGATCCTTTTGGTTGCTCTCCAATGGATCTCATGAGGCTGATCCATGTATCATGAAGCCACACTTACTGCATAAGAAATATCAGGTCGAGTATGTGTAAGATACATCAAACATCCAATCAATTTTCTATACAGTGTATTGTTTACCATAGGTGAAGAATCAACTTATTCAAGCTTAACTCCTGAAAGGAAAGGAGTCTTGCTTGGCTTGCAATCCTTCATGTTGAATTTGTTCAACAAATCCAAGGCATACTTGGACTGATGTACTTTGATCCCATATTTGGTTTGAGCAATCTCCAGCCCCAAGAATTGGCTCAATAAGCCCAAATAA
>LPNX010231458.1:567536-583478 GCA_001517045.1 Pseudotsuga menziesii | reverse complement strand
GTGTTTTCCTAGGATGCAACCTTGACAGACTCCTTTGGAAAATTTAATCTTTGGTAACCCTATGACCATTTATTTTTCACTAAGATCAGAAATATACTTGTAATTAAGATGGCCAAATATTTAATGCCATTTCTTTATTTCCTCATTAGCATGAATTAAAAGAGCAGAGGGGTTTGAGTAGGGTAGGAAGTGTGAGAACATGTATACCTTCTAAGTATGATTTGCAACTCCTTTTGCAATGACTTTACCACTTGAGATCTTTGTGATCTCAACTTCATCAGGGGAGAATATGACCTTCTTTGGAGACCCTGTGTGGGTCATCTGATACATTGATAAGAGGTTAGAGGCAAGACCTGGAACATACAACACATTGTTGAACTTACCATGGTCAATATCAATCCTCCCTTTGCCCAAACTTTCAGTGAGAGAGTCATCTCCCAGTACTATTGGTGGACCTTTCGACATGTCAAGTGAGGTGAATGCCTCCTTGGTCAAAACCATATGTCTTGAAGCTCCAGAATCAATGATGAAACTAGGTGAGCTTGATGTGCCAGCAACTAATGCATGAACTCTCTCTCTGTCTTCTAAACTTGATCCCCCTTCCCTCTTCATTGAGTTGTCTGGAAGGGAGATGCCATTCTTCTCCAGGAGTTGGGTCAGCATGTCTATTTTCTTCTTCATGCAGGATCTCTCAGAATGATTTCCCTTACTGCAGTATGTGTACTTGCTCATTTCTCCTTTGTTCTTCTTCTTCTGATAGTTCTTCTTGAAACCTTGAGGCTCCTCCGGAGACTTGTTCTTGTCTCTCTTTTGCTCAGGTGGCCTTTTAGCTTTCTTTTTGCTTTTTGAATCCACCCTCAAATATCCAGCAACCAGATCTTGGTCTTTGGATGGTTTGATGGTGCCCACCATCACCAATTTATCTTGTTCTTGTGTGAGAGATTCCATGAAATATGCAAGGCTAGGCATCTTCCAGGTTCGAGCTGTCAACTTTGTGACATAGAAGGTAAAAGAAAACACGGAATAGTCAGGGCCAAGCTTTGAGAGTATGGACAATACCAGCTGATCATCCTTCTTTTCGATCCCACATTGTTTTAGCTGCAAAACAAGTGCTTTGAACTTGGAAAAGTAGAATTGCAGGGATTCAAAGCTATTGGGACTCAGGGAGATCAATTCATTTTCAATTTGATGTCCCCTCATCTCATCTGTCTTTGCAAAAGGATCAAAAAGATTCTCCCATACTTCATTTAGTGATGTCAATCCATCAAGATGGAAAAGGAGGTCTCTGGATATACTCAGACACAAGAGACCATAGGCCGCATCCCTCATGTTGTGCCATTTTATCTTCTCTGCAGCTACATTGGGCTCTGCTTCTATTGCCATAGTCACTCTGTAGAGGCCTTTCGCTCTCAATAGTATCTCCATCTCTGCTTCCCATTCAAAGAAGTTAAATGGAGTCAAGATGATCTTCTAAGATTGATCCATAGCTCAGAAATTGTCCCGTCAGTCAGCAGAATGCTCCCAGTCAATGATGTCGAACCTGAAAAACAAATTGGAAGGAGAGAAATCAATCTACAAAGGCTCTGATACCATGTGGTAATTGAACCCAGTGTTAGAACAATTACACTCACATCAATTACTAATTACACATGCAAAATTACTCACAAAAGAGACTGAATATGGAGCTGAACACTAAACTGTATTGAATAAGTGTACAATAGCCAACCCTATGAAGTCATAGGCTGCCACAATAAATAATTACATGAGGGATTTGAATGCATGAAGTTTCCATTCGAATCTAGTCAAAAGCAGACTTACTAAATCTAAGCAAATCCCCCATAGGTGCATAAAGCAGTTTCCAAAACTGTCTATTAGCTCACGAATTGGAAAAATCAATTAGGAAAGCTAATAGTGGATAGAAAAACTCATACATTCTTTTCATAGGATAAAATAGCGGAGGATGTGGAGGACAAAAAACAAGTTAACTTCACCTAGTCAAACTTTCCCAATTGCCTTAAAACACTGAAAAAGCAGGAAATAAAGCAGAAAAAGCAGACATGTGCTAGGGAGGCCAGGAATAAAGTAGATTTGATTCCAGGAGGTTTCCCAAACGCTCCATGACTCAAAATTAGCAAGTTTTACCACTATGGATGTGTAGATGACAACTTGCATAAGGTGGAATATGGAAACTAGGCAAATAAGACAAAAATGGATTAATTAATGTCTAAGGTAGCTAACTATGGGTTGATTATTCTAACACATACAAACATGTATTGTAAAAAATATTATTTTTGGACTAACAAGCATAGGATTTACATATACATCTAGACAAAGTAGTTTCATAGTGTTTGAGAGGGTATTTGGAAAATGGATTGAAATGCTACATGAGAGGTAGGTGGATGTAGCCAACTATAGAGGCTGGGAAAGCTAATAGAATAGTATCCTACTCAGAGAGTCTACAATGGCATGCAAATGGTAGGTCTCAAGGTTGATACTACTAATTAAGATAAATGAAGTTAAGGGAATGGCAGATCTCGAGGAAGAGAAAGGTACTTAATATGTTAATTTAGCACTTCCATTGCTACGTTGGTATCAAAGCCATTCTAGCTAATAAGTTTTTCCCTTAAATTTCCATTTGATGCTAAGCTTAATTTATTGACTTTTAATTTAATTCTAATTAATTATATTTATGTTTGTAGCATTACACAGTTGGAAACCTACGTAAAGTGGCTAAAACTTAAACCTGGGAATTGTTTATAATAAGTATCAGTAGTAAACAATGATATATAGAAAGTATGATATGACTTTGAGCTTGTTTTGGGTAGAGTTTGTGGATATTAGAGAAGTAAATCCATGTCTATGCGAAGTCTGGTGTAATGAACAACAATAATGACCCTAAATATCCATGTTGTTGCGCACATACTGGTCCTTAAAATCATTTCTCAGCCCTATTTGACCTCCTAGTGAGTGGTAATCCAATTTTGGGAAGATGTATTGATGAGAATGGATCTAAACCTTGAAATGTAGGGAAAATTAATGGGTATAACACAACAATAGGTTTCAAAATACCATGTTTGGGTGAGATATGTGTAAATAACAATAGCATAAAAGTGTCCTTGGGCATATTGTAGCAGTAAAGAACTATCTCTTGGCGTCGAATCAACAGTAGCACTTCAACATTATCATTTCTAGGAAGTTCACATGGCATATTATATTGATTTTTAAGCACTGTAGGGTGAAGTTTTCAGAAGCGTTGGTCCTATTGGCTTGTCTTCAATTTCATTTAGGGCTAATCCACCTTTGACTCATGTTTCAAGAGTTTTGTGCACCTTTCCTAGCATAATGAAGGTACAATCTAGGAAAAAAAACTCAGCAGTGAAGAAGTATGGCAACATTTATGTGTTATACAGGCTCCTCTATATATCACATGAGGCTTAAAAATGTTGATCCAATCCATATAAGTCATCCTTATAGGAATCCACTTCCATTTACGAGGTGTTTCAACTATGTCAACTAGTGTTCCCTCTTATGATCCTTCAATTCAATGTCATGCACATGCATATAAGTTTTACTTGGGTGATTCAATGTTAAAACAATACGACTAATGAATAAAATGTAATTCATAGCCATATGTCTAACGACAAATGGCCATTTCCCATATATTTTCATGTACATATGGAATTCATAGCTATATGGAATTGGTAAAGTATTACTAAGGGGCCAGTTATCCAGAAAAATCAAACTATTTAAGGTAAGTTTTTATATCAGATAGAAAAAACTTCGCCTGAATGTATGGTAATCATCATCATCAACTAAATGTGTGTCTGTGAACATGCATAAATACCCAGTACACAGCTCAATCAAACAAAATCAAACATAATTATACCTTGAGTCGTGGAGCTTCACACTGTCTTCTTATGCTTTACCTTTCAAAACATCATTCAACATACTTCAAATTTTGTCCTGTTGCAATAGTTTCATGTTAGGACCCATCAAATAAATTTATGTTTGTTTATAAAAATAACAAAACCAATCTAAATAAATACAATACTATTACAATGTAAATTACAATACTATTCAAATCACCAAGTAAATTAATTGTTAATAATAGATCACCCGATAAAACATGGATAACCAAAAACACTATGTATATAAGGCCATCGATCATATCAAAACACCATTTCTTGCCTCTTAACTATGGAAATGTTTCTCAACGCTATATGTAACAAGTTCCAATGGAGGAGTCAAATAACAATAGTGAAAATTATACACTAAAATTATAGAAATAGCCGCTTTTTTAATGTATTCTTCCTTACCATTCATTGAGCTCCTCTAAGTTTCGAGAATAATTTAGTATTCTCTACTAAACAGGACCAACCACATGAAGGTGGAATCTCTTATGGCCCCTTCCCCCCCTCACATCACTCTCAATTCCCCAAACCCAATGCATCTACTTGCAAATAATAATTTATTTCACTATTTCACAATCCAAATAACAATGCATATACTGCACATTATTTCACTCAATAGCTGAAAGATGCTTTCATTAAATCATTCTTTAAATCATTCATTAAACCATTCAATCATTCCACAGCTGAAAAAACCATTCGTTAAACCATTCATTAAACCATTCATTTAGTCAATGGCAGATAAAAAAAATCGGTAAACCATTCATTAAAGCAATCATTTAAACATTCATTCATGAAACAGAGGAAAAAACCATGAATTTATTTTTATTATAAATAAGAATTACTCAAAATTTGTTTAATCACTTCCTTTTACTTTTATTCTCTTTAAATATTTAGTTAGAGTCACATCTTCCGGAATCTAATCCTCGGTCTCCCTACTAGTCTTCTCGCAAGGTTGAACTTCCGGTGAGGGGCGATGAATTTCTGCAATAATGTCAAAATATTTCATTAATATATTTATATTTTTATAAATACGAGTATTTCATTTAAAAAAAAACATTATGATTGTGTGCTTTTACCTGCCATGGGCACATCAACATGTTCAACATTATCTTGTACAGGCCCAACCTATTCCGTGTTATCTGCATCTACATGCTCTGCAGTTGAGTTGTGTAGAATTAGAATTAATGTTCATCATCTGCAATTATCTATACAAAATAGTAGCACATTAATAAATTCATTACCAGGAATCAAAGCATGATTTTCATTTGGTTGGTCAGGTACATCCTCGACATGAACAAGATCATTACTTTCCTACTAAAAAAGGAATAAATAATGAATATGTTAATTTATTTATAAGGAATAAATTGCATGAGATTTAATAAATTATCATTAAACTATACAATTTTTACATACCTGCGCACCAGATGGATCAACAGAAGATTGTGCATTATGCCTAGAAAAGATTTTCTGGTGTTAAAAAATGTCATCAAATCCCTGTTCGAAGCCAAGCTTCATGTAATCCGCACTGGGCAATTCTTTGAACTGGTCGGCCTTCATATTTGCACAATGTCATTAATTTTACATTTTTTTCCATAAAAAAACAAAAATAATTATCTGTATGATATTTGGATGCGGATTTGGGTTTTGTGATACTTACATATTAGGCCTCCAAGTTCGAGTAACCACCAGGCCCAAGCTTGTGTTGGCCAATTTTTTCAATTCTTGCCTTGGTGGCCTTGGGTGTGTCCATGAGCCTAATAAAGTTTTGAAATACGTTAGTTGATGTACCAAATTTGATATAAAAACTAGTAATAATAAGGCTTACCACAACATTTTGGATTGTATTGCATACCTCCCTATTCCTGGTGGTATCTTTCCTAATTTTCTCAGGCCCTTCTCTTTTCCATATTCCACCAGGGCTTTCAAATCCATAGATGGAATCATTGTGTTATATCCTAAATAAATTAATTTTCAATAGTTTAAACTCAGACAATTTATTTTTCGTAGTAGTGAAGATTTTAGGGTATATTATGAAAGATGTTTGGGTGATTAACAAAATTGGAATGCTTGGTGTTCTGTTTTTCAAAGAAAATTTTAAAGTTTAGCTTTCGGTGGCTTAGGAGAACTTTTCAATAGTTCATTAGCCACTGAAAAGCCCAGCTTTCGGCAGCTAACAATTTGGACTCAGGACTGCATTAACCACATGTTGCAGCTGCAACTATTTCCTCAAAATTTTCAATTTTAGGGTCCTCCTTTTTATTTTATTTTATTAAGTCTAGCCTAGGAGTATTTTGTTTTCACTGAAGTTACCCTGGAGTTCAGTTTTTTCCTCAAAAAACTTGATCTGTTCCATTTTCTGTATCGGAAGACTAGTTGACTATCCTTCCGATATCGGAAGCATAGTAGACTATCTTTCCGACGTTGCAGAAGCCAAACTGTCAACCTTGCCAAAAGAACTTCCGACTCCCTCGTTGATACGTCGAACCTTTTTTCTTTTCTCCTCGTTGTCGTTTTTTCGAGCTTAACATTTAGTGGTTTTGATTCCGCTGTCGAGAGGTTTAGCAATAGTGAGTCGGAGTCCTAGTTTTTTTACGTTGCCAACGTTGCGGGAACCTAGCACTGAGATGTTATGAAAGTATAGTGTTTTGGCCTAGCTGAATATTTAGAGCTTAGGATCTCTGATTGCCGACACCTGTTAGAACGAATAAAGCCATGATATTACAACTTTACGTCATCGATGTTGCGGAGGAGGATCTGTCTAGAGGTTCCGAACTTAGAAGTCAGAAGTTTCGATGTCTGATAAATTTAAAGTAGCGGTGGGTCCATAGTTTGTTTTGTGCCCGCCATTGCGGTAGCCTTCCATTGGATCCTTTTGATTTATTTAAGTTTTGGCTGCCAATAGGGTTTTAACCACCTAGTATTTCTCGTCGAATGTTATATATATATGAGGGGCATGTATATTTTATTGTTTATCTATATTTTCAACTTGTCGTTTGAATTTGGTCCGAGTCGTTTGCACAAATTGCGCGAGCCCTGTAGCAAGGATTTCTCCCTGCTACAGGGGCAGGAATGGCTCCCTTCTGTCTATAGGATAGAAGGGTAGGTTCCTGCGTGGATGGGAAATGCAGAAAATAAAATAGAACGTAAATAACAGTAAACTAAGCTAACAACAGAACAGATAGAAGAAGATGGAGCAATGGTGAACCCCTCTGCACAAAAGTGGTTAGGGTTCTGCCTCCATTAACCTGTAAAAAAATCCTAAGCTATGGTAAAACCTGCAAACAATGTTAAGCTAAAACCCTACAAATGGAAACAAGGGTTAGAAAGTGAATAAAACAAATAAACAAAACATGCAAGACAAATTATACCTTCTCTAGTGGAAATGGGCCGCCATGCCCAAGCTTGTGGAAGCACCTCTCTCTATCTTGGATGGGGAGCAATGGCTCAATGGAGATGGAGATTGAGTAGAGGGAGTGTGGATGGTTTGAGAGGCAAAGGTCTCAAAGCATCCATGGGCAACATAACAATAGGTAAAGGGAGAAGTCTTTTGAGAGTGACCCCCCACCCTCCTTTTATAGCTTTTCCAAGGGGTTTTAGGGTTTTAAGCCCTTGGTCAGGGCTTTAGCCCCCTTTTTTAGGCTCTTAGCCTCTTCCACCCTAATTTTAGTCCATTTTAGGGTTTTAGCCCCTTTTTGAGGGCTTTAGCTCCTAAGAGGCTATTTTGGGCTCCTTTTTGGGTTTTTTAGCCCTTTTTCTTCATCCTTAGGCTATTTTGAGGGTGTGGGGGTCTAATGGAGGGATATGAGGGTCGTGAGATGGTGTCCTTGGGTGGTGTAGGCCATTGAGAGCTTAGTGGGGGATTTTTGGGTTAATAGATTTCCCCCTGATGTGTGAGGGAAGGATCTCAATGTATGGTCGACGGACATCATAAGATTTGCTGCGTGGAGGTGGTGCTTCCGGGGCTGGGGCATGGTGGCTTTTGGTTTTGTATTAATATGGTTCCCATCAATGGGTGAGATACAAATAATGTGTGACATGTATATGGACGAGGCGGACATCCCCATGCTCGTGACAATGTCAAAAGAATAATTTGATCTATGCTCTAAAATACAAGAGCTAATCATATACAACTGATGTTACAATAATGGTTGCCTCCATGTGAGGATGAATACAATGATGATCTGGTACATTGAACCCATGGCATTCTCATGGAATGCTATATCTTCATGACTGATTGTTTGCTGGATCTGGAACGGTACATAGCTATGTGGAATCGTTGATTCAGAGTCAAAGTCTCTGTGGTATAAGTATGCTGCATCAATCATAAAGGTATATCGAAGCACTGATGGGGCTTCTGAACACTGTCTCCAATGCAACCCAGAAATCACAAGGGACATAACCTATTTAGGTCCCTCGAGTGGACTCACCAATGTGATAGAGTCAGGTGACATCCAGGGTCTTTGACCAAATATTGTATGGACAAAACCTTGTACGAATCTCAACGGTGCGATGATGTAGTTGAAGTCAAGCACGTGAGAAACAACCATCCCGAGAGGCACTAAGGACTCCTCTCAATTGGTCCAAGGAACTCATCAATGAGGTTAATGAAAACAAGATACAGGGACCTCTTGGTCTATCCTCTGGAATATGTGTGTTGGCATCGACAGAGGGAGACCTTCCCCTAGCCAAGGCAATGATGTTTCCTTGACTAGGAGCGCGAGGGAGATAATTGGAAGGTGTGAAGCAATCTGTGGACTGAATCACTGAATGGGGAGGGGGGGGAGGGAAAGATTTGAATAGGGGAAGGGGGAGGGAGACTCAAAATTCCTTTGTTTAGAGTATGATGATAGGGCAGACCAGGTAACAAATGAAACTAACTCATGGGAATGGGATCATAGCTGTAATACTGGGGATGTTGCTGCAGATGGGAAATACTTGGAGGAGGTAGACTCTTTTGATATTGGTGGGATCCAAGAAAGACACATTGTAGAGTACTCTGAATAGAGGCGACCCAATGGGGGGATGATGCCAAACTATTTGCTGTGGGGAGGTGTCTAGGGACACCGTTATGGTACGATCTCGTGGATTTTTTGCGAGCCCGAGAAGGTGAATGCTTGATGGTGCTTTCAATGTTAGAGAGTATGAAAGCATGAAAAAGACTCTAGTGGGGCTCTTTTTTGTTGGTATTCTCCTGTTCCCAAAAAGGGATAAAAGTATACATAGGAGAGCTCGCCCATCCTGTAGGGTATGAGAGACTTCTTTACCATTGGTAGTCCAATCATGCCGGAAAAGGTTAAACCTGTACTGACTGGACGGTCATTCAAATATTTTTATGAGCATGAAAGAAACCAAGTTTGCTCGATGATGTTTTCTTGTTGAGATGGCTAGAAAATAGCTTAACGACAACTGGTGGTGAGCTTTTTTGTAAAGTGCGGCCCCTCTGCCCGAGAAAGCATAAAAGTATGCAGAGGGGTACGGTCTTGGCTTGAGTGTGCCAAGGAGGTCCTTTGCAATTGATGGTCTACATGGTCTACAAAAGGAGGTAAATGAGATGATGTAGATGCCCTTTCCTATACTTTAACGAGCAGGAAAGGAAGCAGCTACACTTGGCAATCTTTTCATTGTTTTAAGGAGTCAGAAAAGAGCTTAAACGAAACTCCAAAGTGGTCAACTGATTGCGGTGGCACATGTGGTGCCCCATGTTGGGACGGTGGACAGAGTTCCAAAGGTCATCCGTGCAGTATGGATAGAGCAAAAGGCTCTCAAACATACCATTACATGCACGGGATAGATCGCGGTAGAGGCCTGCGAGTCGATGCGGTAGAGGCATGCAAACCGAGGTGGCTCTCGGACAGAGGTCAGGAGAGCATGTGTGTGTGTGGCGATGGATGAACTTGACTACATGCGATGTGAGTGCAAGTCTGAGGGCACTTATATGCCGAATACGTGTAAAAAAATAAATCATTTTGTGGACAGTGGTCCATAGGTCTACGTAAGGTGCGGTGGAAAAGACAATTATAAATACAAAAATAAAAGTAAAATCACATTCCTTAATGGGCGGTGGCCCGAAACCTCACATGAGTTGCGGTTGGGGGTTGTGATACAAGTACAGGTCTGTAGACACTTGCATCGTCATGTCATGGCTCGTAAATCGAGGTGACTTGTGGGAAATGGTCCCAAAATTGACTTGTTGAACATGAGACAATGGTCTGATAAAGAGATAGAGGGTTGAGCCCGAAGATGTGAGAGGCATCTCAAACTGATTCCAGGTGACTTTGGACTAGCAACTGATGGTGCTGCCCCTGATTTTTGCTGGAAAATGTTGAAAAACAGGAAAAGGAAAATGAAGCGACTCGTCGGTGATGTTAAGTGTACAATTTCTTGAGGTAGAGCCCATTGCGAGGGTTCTCCAAGAGTTGTCCATCAGAGTCAATAAGGGTGTATTCCCCTTTTTTGAGGCAGCGATGGATGACTTATGGGCCTTACCACATTGATTCGAACTTTCCTTTGCCCAATTTATCATTGGGTTGGTTGTAGACTAGAACCATATCGCCTTCGCTGAAGGTGCGAGGGTGGACATGGGAGTCATAGTGGATCTTTGATTGTGTTTTCGCTGCTTCAATGGCTTGGAGGGCAGCTCGATGGTATTTTATGGTTTGCTCGAGTTGGAGGAGCCATTCTTCTAAAGGTGAAGTATCAGGGAGGAGTTCCACCATAAGGTGGAGAGATGGGATTTGGAACTCTATAGGGAGCACTGATTCAACGCCATGTACCAGGAAGAAAGGGGTAAAACCAGTTGCAGTTTTTGTGGATGTGCGATAAGCCCATAGGGAAAAGGATAACATGTGATGCCAATTGGTTTTATGGTTTCCCACCATCCTTTGGAGCATTGTTTTGATGATTTTGTTGACTGCCGCAAATTGGCCATTACCCTGAGGGTAGTAGGAAGATGAGTACTGGTGTTCGAACTTCAACATGGTTGACAGTTCAGCCCATACAGTGTCTTTAAAGTGTGCTCCATGGTTTGAGACAAGTTGTTTAGGAACACCAAATCATGTAATAACATGGTTAAAGAAGAAGCATGCTGCAGTTTTGGCTTTGCAATCGAATGTGGGCATGGCCTCGGCCCACTTGGTGAAGTAATCGACTACCATAATGATGTATTTATGGCCATTAGCTGAGACGAGGGTGATTGTCATGAAGTTGATTGCCCATTTGCAGAAGGGCCCGACTGTGACTATGGGGTGTAAGGGTGCAGGAGGGGTTATTTCCTTTTAGGCAAAAAGCTGATAGCTACGGCAATGTTTCACCGCCTCTATGCAATTAGCAAAGATGGAGGGCCAGAAATAGCTGACATGTAGGATATTTTGGGCGGTTGCTAGGCCTGAAAGGTGGCCACCACAGGCTCCACTATGACTGTCGTTGAGGATGGTCTCAGCCTCATAACGGGCTAGGCAATGATGTAATATGGTATCAATTCCTTGATGATAAAAAACATCTCCAATCAGCAAGTGGCAAATGGCTTGATGTCGGATGTGTCGCCTATCCTCACAGTTGAAGTGCGCTGCGAACTTCTGTGTTCGTAAATAGAGAAGGATGTTCCCATAGCATGGGTCATCTGTAGATATGATGAATAGGAAATCATCAGGGAGATCATCCTTGGGGGGTGATGACGTGGTTAATGGGGGAAGATCTGTCATGAGTGTGGCCAGTGCGAGTGCCTTCGTGCTTTTTGGAAACACAAACTCTAGCTCAAACTCTTGGAGGATGACTACCCACTTAGCTGCACGACTGTTGAGTCCTGTAAATTTGTAGGAAACAACAGAAAGGGATTCTCCCCAGTCAATGTTCCCAACTAGCCCGTGACTGTTTGGTATGGGGAATCCATCCAGTTTGCAGTCCAGCTACCATAGGTCAAAGTAACAAAAACAAAGGTTTTACCGGTTGCGGCCCGATCCACCGTGTATATTTTTGTATTTTTGACTTAAGTATGATATGCATATGCCTAATTAACCATGCAGGGCGATAAGGATGCAAAGAGTATTCACAATGTGATGCACAGGTTCTTACCTCTCGTCTTAGGCTCACAAGCATCTAAATCACATGTGCAGCAGTGAAACAAACTATCTATCTATCTATCTATCTATCTATCCCCGGGGAGCCAGATTGTAACTTATTTATGAGTAATGTGTATTGTACATGCAACATAAAGAGAAACTACAGTTAGCTGATATTTCTTTCCATAATGCATGGACGATCAAAGATATTTCAACAATCAGATAGCCAATTGTTTTATGAACAACATACATTACTCATGGTGGTCATTCCACAAAATAAACCAGAAATCATTTAAACAAGAACATAGGTTCTAAGAGTTAGAATGATCTCACGGTTAATGGACAGAAAATGGAAAAAAAAATAGTTCATCTTTCAGCCATCCACAGCCTAACATTTGAAAGTGCCACCAATCTTTTTCCAACAGGCAAACAATGCTTCTTTATTGCAAAGAGAAATAGTTCTTCTTACAATATCGTTTCCATGTCTCACTGGGAAAAAGCCCCTTCTCCCTTCTAAGCCTTATACATTTATACAAAAGGGTGAGATGGTTGGGCTGCCCAAAGTAACCTTTGGGCTTCCCAACTCTTCGTTTCCCAATGCTTGACTTTTCTCAAGTTTTTTTTACAAAATGTTACATATTACAAAAGTGACCAATCCTTTATGAGGAGGGTCCCACTTGGGCATCTAGAAATTTCTTCCATGCCGAAGCTTCAGAGGCAATGCCCTCAAACGCACAAGGCTCTAAAAATTGAATATTTATCTCAAACTTAGCATCCTGGTTCTTTATGGCCTCAATCCTAGCTGCACTCAATCGAAGCTGATCCTCCAAAAGCTGCACACTAATAGCTGAATGATCTACTTCGCTCCTCAAGATCTGATCATCCAGGGCTTTAATACGTTGTACTTTAGCTTCCCCCTCCTAGTATCTCTTCTGCAGCATCTCCACAAAGGCGTTGTGATCTGGGAAAGCCTCAAGCCTCTGCTCGGCCTCTATCTAGCACCGGTTGTAGGTAATGAGAAGCCTTCTGAAAAACTCAGTGCATGCTCCTTTCATCTTCTTAACTGATTTTTTGAAATCCTTTGCAGTATTTATAGCAAATTCCACCAAGTCATAATCCCGCTTGAGGGCCTGTTTATCCTTTGATGGTAGTTCTGCTGGAGTTTCTTCATTGCTTTCCAGCCTTGCCATTCTGAGAGTCAGGACTTCAAGGACGTCCTAAGATTGATCTACAAAGTAAGAGGAGGTCTCCAGGATTTCCTCCAATCTGATGTCTACCTGCAGCACCTTGCACCTTTCTCCTTCTATAGCAGTCTGTAGCTGCAACATCTTAGCCTTTTGGGCCAAGATATGCTCTTTGAATGGTTGGAGGTTAACCTGCTGCTCCCTTGCTTCCTCTAGAGCAGTTGTCAGAGAATAAATCTGCTCTTGATGTTTCTCTTTCTGTTCTTGTGAGTGCATCTCACTGGCCTGCAAGATAATCTTTTGCTGCTCTTCTAGCTCTTCTACCTTTTCCTGTAGCCGTTCCTTCTCCATCTTCAGCTCTTGATATTCTTTCTGCACTTTTTCCAAGCATTCTTGCACAGTTTCACTAGCTTGTTTCTCTACCTGGAGGAGCTGCAACTCAGCCTTAGAAGACTTCATTTCCATCTGCATGTCTTCATACTTCCGCTTTAGCCTATTGCCTTCCTGTTGAGAGCTAGGCTTTCAACATCACATTCAAGCATGCATTAAGTTCATACACAGCGATCAAAGACAAAGAAATATGGGAAGGGACGTCCAATCCGTCTTTGCATTATCTTTGTTAATTATTTATACATTATGAGGTAGGTTGGAGCGGTTGTACCCGCTCCAACTACTCATTTGTTAGTATCAATGTAATTATACAATTATGATGATATTTAAGAGGTCAAGTGGCCCCCTGTACATCTCCCCCACAAACAAAACGTTTCTTCATCCCGAAGAGAAAAAAGAAATATGCATCAACATCCTAGGTCTTTACTACTACTGAAGTAGTCCTCACTGTGCATCAACCATGCATACCGGTCTGCATAGGTAACTCAGCCGCAACAGCCGCCAGCTTGATAGGAAAATGCATGTGTACAAGGCTCTACTGTGACTGGTTACTCTTCAGCCTCCATCTTCAATCTGACAATAGTCCATCGAAGTCTCATCCTCTCACAACGGCGGGAAACCATATTCTTCTGCAACTAGGCCTTTTGGTTTAAAGCCTCACCCGGGCTCATCTGACCGGCATCTCCATCGGTTCAGGCATGCGGGGCCTTTTGGCTCTTCGACTTCCTATGTCATTTCTCTGTCTTCTGGCTTTCCGAGGTCACAACCTAGAAACAGTTTCAGCATTTTGATAATGAGGGGTGCATTGTCATCATGTTCATTGAAGCGCTTCGCTGTGTAGGTGAATGATATTTGCTTGAATGTCATCGTCGTTGTCTTGTTCTATCGTGAGAGTATGAATTTCCTGCTCCAACCCAACCGACCTGCTCCAACCGATATGCTCCCACCGACATGATCATATCGACCACTTGAAATGTCGACCAATGTGAGTTGGACCCACAGAAGAATCGACCATATTTTTACAACTTAATCAACGCTCAGTCAACCAAGGAGGCAAGGTATTTAACACAAAATAAACTCCATAATGTTACCTCTCATGATGCATCAAAATTTTTAATCCGTAGTTGGGACAGGGTCGACGAAATGGTGGTCGACCAGCTCAGTCGGGTCGATGGAGGTCGACCAGATCAGTCGGGTCGCTGGCCCAATGTGCTAGTCGGCTTGGTTTAACAGTCCTTCGTGGTTTAACATACTGGAACTCATATTACATTGCTTCACTTACTGGAATGGATGGGTCGGTGGCTGGGTTGAACCGACGAGTCGGTGCGACGAGTCGGTGGCAGTTTAGCGCCGCTGCATTCACTCCTCATCCCCATCACGCTGCCCTAACGAATTTTCCATGCCCACGTTCGTGCCAAGCCTCCATCGCAGTCTCTCCCAAGTGCACCCGTTGGCCACCCCTCCATGCTACTGCATGCTGCAGCTTACTCCTTTCTTTCGACGGCTCTGTCTGGAAGTCACATCTTCCCGAGACAATCGACGACTATTTCCCCGGCCGAGGCATTCAATAATTACGGCAGGCTTTCAATTCCGATTTCGACCGCCTCATTGCCACAAACACAAACATGACAATCGAGGACTATTTATGGCAGAGGCACCCCAACATCAATCTATTCCATCAAGCTTTTCAATTCCACTTCCAATATCAATTTATTACATTAGATTTCAATTCCGCCTCTGCTCACATCATGGCCGACACGAATCATAATCCAACTTATAGAGTTCACGAAGAACAAGAGGGAGAGGGAGAACATGTGGTATTCTTTAACGCTACTCGCCATGAACATGAGCTTTGCCTCTTTGAAGTTCTGTCTGTTTACACATGTAGCAGATGTAAAGAAGATGGAGCTAACACAGGTTACAAATGCAAGCTTAGTGACTCTTCGTCCTGCAAGAATTTCACTCTGCACGAGGCCTGTGCTATCCTTCCAGATGTGTTTCAACACCCGTTTCGGAGACTCTTTAGATTTCGTCCTAAAACGATTCTGAGGCATCACTGTGATGCCTGCCACGACGTGTTGAGAGGTTATGTATTTGAAAGGCCTGATCATTTAAGGCTCCATCCCGACATCAACGCACATGCAGTCTCTTTAAGCTTCTCCTTTCAGATTCACGAATGCACAAGCAGTATTTCATCTTCACGACAGCTTTCTCCTTTAGGTTCGACCACCTCCATCCGCTGCTGCTGTCACCCAGACCGGATAGAGGCGGCAACGGCGCCAATGTTGAGAGCTAGGCTTTCAACATCACATTCAAGCATGCATTAAGTTCATACACAACGATCAAAGACAAAGAAATATGGGAAGGGATGTCCAATCCGTCTTTGCATTATCTTTGTTG
>LPNX010231458.1:546113-567470 GCA_001517045.1 Pseudotsuga menziesii | reverse complement strand
GGTTGTACCCGCTCCAACTACCTATTTGTTAATATTTATTTATCTTTTAAACTATAATTACATGATGACATTTAGGAGGTAATTAGCCCCCTCTACACTTCCTCTCTCTCTTTCCTCAAGGTGTCTTTTAATTGAGCAGAGGATTTCTTAGATCGCTCCAAGTCTGTCATGATCCTACCCACATTATCCTCCGAAGCTTGAATCAGTGCTGCTCCTGCTCTAATGGTGAATCTTGGATCTTGGTATGTTCCCAACATAACAGGCGTATCCGATATCATTTTTCCTGGCAGATCTCTCGTTTCAATTTTCCTTTCTGTTCTCTTCACTATCCTCTTTGTTGCCCTGTCATAGAAAACAGTATTGAAATCAGGGATTTCTTCTCCTTTTTTCTACACAAAAGGGACCATCTTGAGAGTGGGGACCATGGGTGTACTGGCAGCAGGTACTTATGGGTCCTGAACCTCAGGGTTCTCCACATCCTGGGTCTACCCTGCAGCTATTTCAAAAGCTGACTGCCCTGTCTGTGTCAGCTTTAGCCTTTCAGCTTCTTGCTTTTGGAGCTCCTCATCCAGCTTCCTTTTCTTTTCTTCTTCTTCTGCCTTCCTAGATGCCTCTTGCGTAGCTTTCCTTTTTTCTTCTTCTTCTGTGTGCAGCCACCCCGCAGATTCCTATGCCAACCTCTGGGCTTCCTCATTTCTTCTCTTTGCTTCTTCCTCAGCCTTTGCTTGTTCATCTCCTTTCCCACCTTTGGTGGTGATCTTTTTCTTGAACCTTCTTCTCAAGGCTGTCATGTTTACTGCATTTCAGAAGATGGATTCTTCCCGATCCCAATGGTGGGCATACTCAAAATGAACGTTGTTTGCTTTGCAATGTTCAGCTACTTTACCGTGAGTATCATTTCTACGGAAGGGCATCTCTCCAAAATGGAACTTTTCCAGCTCTTCTACAAATTCATTAGCCTTTTTCGCTCTGGTAAATTTGTAGCTTCCTAACCTGAAGGGCAAAGGAGGATAGGCAGTCTTCTTGTGTTCAAACAGAAAGTTTCCTATGTCATCCAAGAAGACTTGTCTGATTGCCTCCTTGTGAATAATGTAATCAGTTGCATATTTGGGCAGCAGGGAAGGTGCTCTCGAACCTCCAAACATCCTGAAGTACATGCCATTTTCAGTCAAATAGTAGTCTGCATACTCCTCTATTACTTGCAGTGCCTCCTCTAACATACAATCACACTCCTTTAGGAAAATGAGGGTGTATAAGGCCATGATAAAGTGTTCACATACTTCTTGATAATGGCTGTGATATTTGTGTGCCCACAGCGGTTTATAGGCAGCATAGACAGGCATTATTTCCCTATCCCAGATGCACCTGAGTCCGGGGAAAGGCTGATTACACAATATGCAATCGATGAGTATGGAACTCATATAGAATTCAGATCTCTTTTGGGCCACTCCTCCCAAAGCTGAGGCCAATCAAGCTGAAAGACTATTTGATACAAGGCTAGCCCAGTTGAAAATTGTCCCCTGGGTTGCAACATGAAAAATGATGGGTATCCACTCTAACTTAAAGAACCTACCATGTGCTCTGCCAAAAATCCTGTTAAGAATTAAAGATATGAACCTATAGGGGGCCCTTAAGCTTTCCATATCATAATCACCCGTCGGTCTGTATCTGTAATGTTTTCCCTGCAACAACATCTTTTTAAGGGTCTCTACCAGGTCTATTCTAATGTTGTTCAGCCAATCATCAGATAAAAATACTTGGGATTCTGGCAGGTGGTAAGCCAACGCTACATATCCAGGGCTATATGCAGCATATCCCTATCTTTCAACATTTTCCAGAATCATTGTTGTGACATCTTCCCGGGGAAGAATCCAACCAATTACTTCAGAGCACGGGAACAAATCCGGTCTAGTGGCGATCTTCATCAGTGAAGATCTTTCTATGTTGGCATATATGGACTCTTCTTCTAAGCCCATGTCAGGAACCTCTCTGCGTGTGACCAGTCTATATATTTCCCCCCACTGGTATTCTGGTTCAATACCAGAACTACACTTAGTGTCCTCATATATATGTATTTAGTTTTTGTGACAGTTTCTGCTTCGGGCTCTTCCTCGACCACCGGGGCCTTCTTCTTTTGCCTCTTTGACATTGTGGATTCGAAATATTCCTACCACACACAACATTGTAAACATTAAGCCATTTTGGTTGAGTGACAAACTTATATACATCAGTGTGCAGTGTGTCATTTCTTCTTTGTTTAACTTGATATCAATCAGTCAATGAAGCAAATATATGCATGTATATAAGCAGAAATGGCCTAACTACCAGAACCATTGAAACACAATGTGCAGTGTTCAGTGACTTAGTCTATATCTAGCATGATGGAAAATATTTATATGCAGTAAAATGTGCAAGCTACCACTACTTTCCAATACCAACAATTCTAACAATATAATCGGACGGGAAAACATCTACATTAATGTGCAACAAATTTCGGCTTTCCACAGACGCCATGGTCATCGCGTGGCACGGGAAGGACAAAGGAAAAACCATGCAATCTTTTTTTTTACCGGCACTTTACAAATAAAACTGCCTGTGCAATCTAATGTTCACTTGAAACGCAGTGCATTGCTATACGGTGATAAAACCCCCATCATGGTATAGGTTCAAAACCCGCGCGAAAAAACACAGCGAATTACGGCTGAGTCTGCGGAATACAGACAGCGCAAAACGAACGGGGCAGGTGACCACCCAAAACCACAGGGATGCCCTAAAACCTCCCCTAACAAACCTCATCGTACCGGGACGCTTGGTGCAGACGGTGTAACGGCCGTCTGCACCAAACCCCCTTACATTAAGCACATGGTTACAAAACAAATGGCGGTGGAGGGAAAAAATACTCTGAGGGTTAAACCTCCCTCCAACGGCCAAATAATATGAAAATACCCAACTTATATAGGTGCACAACTAATGGGGTGAAGAGAAACAGCCACTACAGAACCTAACCATAGAAAACATCAACCAAAAATTCAACAGAACGTGGAAAGGGCAACAATGAGCCTACCTGGCAATGCGCAACCGGCGATGTGGAGGCCTGTCAAGCTTCGCGGTGGCGACACCTGGACCGTGTGTACCAAAAATGAGGGACCGGGTGAGCGCGATAACACATGATAATGATAGTTCACAATAATCCAAACATCAACAGTCTAAATAAAAATAATAAAACAATAAATCCCAACCCCAAATATATAGTCAACATAACGGTGGGGGGGGAAAGTTAAAGATCGGACATCGGATATCTTCGGATCAGAAGTCGAAAGGAAAATTCTTTCCGCAACAGTGGATGGTGAAAGCGCTAAACCATCTGCGGAGATATACATGGCGGAACCTCGAAAAACCAATCGTCGGGCCAATAGTGGAACGAGAGCCGCAATGGTGGAGCCGCAAAGGGTAAATCGATCCACAATGGGAGAAAAATGACTACACATCGGCAAGGTTAGTGCTTCTTTCATCCACAACGGTGGAACCATAAAGCATACCACCGTCCGCAACGTTAGGGCTTAAACCAGAAATGACAATGCTAAATGCTTGGAAAGGTTAGTCCTTCGGAAGACACAACGGAGGAGGAAAAAAGGGTGAGAAATAACCGCGCGTCAGACTTCTAACATCGAAACAAAAGCAGAACCACAGCCACAACCGCGGAAGAACAAAGGATACGACCTTCCACAAAATGAGTTCAAAAACGGAAGCGGGAACATTAGAGGATCGGAAAAGCTAACGCTTTCGACAGCCACAACAACGGAAGCACAAAGGGCACGAACTCCCGCAACGATGAGTTTTAAATGACTTAGATGGCCGAAAGGAAAAGGCTTCCCGCAGCCGCAAGGGCGGAAGCCCATGACTCACGGAATCGATGGAAATAACAAATGGGTCCGAAACGTTAAAGCAATGATTGGAAGAGGAAGCAGTTTTCCTCCCACAACGACGGAGAAAGAAATGATAAATAGTTCCGATGTAAAACTCAAAAACAGCCAAGGTAAAAACAACCAAATCAGAAAGGAATTCGACGTCAATACCGATTATCCATCCACAACGGCTGGAGGAAAAGCAAAAAACCTTCCGATTCAGCCATGATGAAACCGCAATTAAAAAGCAAAAGATGAAGTTTGATCAATCATTGAATTTTCCAAGTGTTAGAAAAATATGAAGCAGGTGGTAGATCAACCCAAACGTTAGAAAACAATCTGAGGAATCATTATTAGACCAACCCCAATAAGAAAATCGAACTAGTCCAAGCAAAGGAGGGTCCTAAATTTTTTTGGAATTTTGAGAAATTGTTGCAGCTGCAACAACGACCTTGTAGAAGGTGACGGCTTAAGAGGTACCACATTGGGTTTGAATCGGCCACTACATGAGTATGGTTGGAAATGATGTAGTGGTGCAATTTTTGAGCTGAGAAGACAACGACGAGGGCCAATTTCTCCTCGAGTGAATATCGTAGTGGGGGTCCTGTTAGCTTCTGACTGATGTAGTAAATCATATGCTCATGGAAAGCATCATCTTCTTAGACCAAGACTCCAGCAATGGAATTTTCCAAGGCCAACACATAAAGGATGAAGTCTCGAGTGAAATCTGGTGCTAAGAGTAATGGTGTAGAATCCAGGGCTTGTTTGAGTGCATCGAACGATTCTTGTGCTTGCTGATCCCAAACAAAGGGGACTTTTGGGCAGAGCAGGCGAATGAATCTATAAGCTTTTGTTGCATATTCTGGCACAAAGGAACGAAGGAAGTTGGTCTTACCTTGTAGGATTTGTAGTTGGTGCCAAGTTCTTGGAGAAGGAAGATCAAGTATAAACTAAACTTTGAGGGGATATACCATTATCCTTTTGTGAGATACGATGAATCCAAGTAGACGGCCTGCTAGGACACAAAAAACACACTTGAGGGAATTGAGGAAAATTTTGTACTTGCGACAACGTAAGAATACTTGTCGCAAGTCGTCTATATGTTGTGCTTGTTTCGGTGATCGAGCGGTAAGGTCGTCCAGGTAGACCAAGATGATGTGAATTAAATCATCGAAACAATATGTCATGGCACGCTAGAAGGTGGCTCCAGCATTTTTTAGGCCAAAGGGCATGAATCGGTATGCAAATGTGCCCCACGGGGTTGTGAATGTTGTCTTGCAATGGTCTTCTTTCCAGATCTGGATTTGGTTATATCCGAAAAAACCGTCCATGAAGGACAATACTTCATGTCCGGCGCACGCATTGATGATCTGGTTGATGAAAGGTGTGGGGAAGTTGTATTTGGGACATGCCCCGTTGAGGTCATGGAAGTATATGCAAAAGTGAATAGTACCCTATTTTTTATTCATGGGAACAGGATTACAAACCCAAGTGGTGTATGCAATGGGATAAATGAGATTGGTTGTGCACAGCTTCTCTATCTCGGCTTTCACCGCAGCCACTTTGGATGGATGGATGGGCCATTGCTTTTGGCATACGGGTGCCACATCAGGCCATGTGTCGATGTGGTGCTTGACGATGGATGGATCTAGGCCAGGCATCTTGGTGTAAGACCAGGCGAAGATGTCGCAAAATTCTTGGAAGAGAGCTGTGTAGGGATCGACCTCTTCCAGGGAGCAAGATGCCTCCAGCATGATTTCTTCAATGATATCAGAATTGGTTGAGATGTCGATTTTAATGGTTGGTGAAATGTTCTCCATATTCCCTTCTTTGAAGGCATCTGGTGCTGGGATGGGGTTCTTGAACCAGTCGACCTTCCCATGGATGAAATCTTTGGTTTCCACAAAAAACTGGTCAGACTGCGACACCAGTTCTTCCGGGAGGAAGAACGAGCGATGGTGCATGTTGTCCCAAGGGTATTCTGGGGAGGTAAGAGCTTCAAGTATCTCCTCATAATTGCTAAAGCAACGAAGAGATAGGTCTAATGGACCATCGTTGGAGGAGGAGATGAGCGGGTCGGTGGAACTGGACATCATGTAAATGGACATGGTGTCTGAAGAAGGTGGTGGTGGGTGAAATTCTTCGATCAAAATGATCTTAGACTCAAGGGAATGTTGACAAAGGTCAACGAGAGCCATTCGAAATTTGAGCAGGTCTTGGCAATGGTGGGAGTAATGTCCATACAAGCTACAAAGGGTGCAAGCATGGTTTGTCCTTAATGCCTTGTTCCTAACTACTGGCGCGGTTGGGAGTTCAACCACGGGGATGTTTTTGTTCATGTCCATGGCATCCAGATGCACATAGATCATTGGGATTTTAGGGAAATTATGAGTTGGATGGCCGTGTTGCTCACAGATGACACAAGGTGGGACTTGTTGTGGCTTTGCGGTGGCTTTGGTGTTCTTTCCCCTAGCCCTTTTGTTTTGGTACGGTGCAGGTGCATGTGCAGCGGTTGGCTTGTGAGGACTGGGTGGAGGGTGAGACTCAACCGTGATGGGTTGCACCGGGGTTAAGACTACCTGGGGCATTGGTGGTTGAGCTGGTGGATCAAGGTACCGCATCGGGATGCCCAATGTAAAGTTGGGTAGGCTTAAGGTAGCCATGACCGGTTTGCTCATGACACTAGGTGGGGGGAAGAGGAAGGGAATCGTATGGACTGGGGACGAGCCCACATAACTCTTGGCTGGTTGCATGTGGGGATGCAGTTGTGGTTTCGGCTATGTGTAATGCTGCTGCTGTGAGTGATGTTGTGGCTACGCGTAATGCTGTTGCTGCGAGTGATGTTGCGGCTGCTGTTGGTGTTGTGGGTATAGACGATGTTATGGTTGTGGTTGGGGCTACAGCTATGGTTGCTGTTTGGGTGTAGAAGTTCTAGATGAGATCATGCACAAGTCCGCAGTTTTTTTTTGTGTCGGTGGTGGCGACACTAACGGGAAAGGAGCTGTCATGGTGGGATCGATAAACAACCCAAGGCCCACATTCAACAATGGGGAGGCTGGTGTGTTTTCAACCATGGTGTTAATTATAGGGACGACATTGACATGTGTGTTTGTCCCTTGCGGCTCAATCATGGTGATGGTCGCGATAAGGTTGGATGGTGCCGTTAACCCTTGGGGATCATGATAAGTGAGCTAGTCAACCGTCACAATATTCCCTTCATGGTGGAACATCATGAGATGAAATACAGTTGATGCAACTGCTCACATGGCATAAATGTAACTCCTTCCGAGGAGGAGGTTGTAGTCCAGTTGAGCGTTGACGACCTCGATGTCAATCAGGACTATCTTCCTGGCTAACATGATGGGGACATGTGGGAGGATTCCTTGGGCTTTAGTGGGATGTCCATCGTAAGCCTGCAGAGTTGTGGAGGACGGTTGCATAATTGGTGATCCAAGTTTTTACCAAACCAAAGTAGACATGATGCATGCGGATTCCCCTTCATCCACTATGCATCGGTGCAGAACCAAATTCTAGATGGACACCAGGATTTGGAAGGAAATAGTGGAGGGCATGCACGGTTTCTTTTTCTCTGGGTAAAAGGTAATCATCTTGGAGTCGGAGGGGTCTACTGCCCCTAGGGTGGCTATTAAGGCTTTCCGCTGCGTTGGGCACGTTTTAAGTACCTCAAGAGTAGACATGGCGGTTGGCATTTGGGCCAAATAATCCATAATGCTGTAGCTTACTGTAGCTCTAGCTGTGGCATTATTGGAAACTCTGCGTATGGGGGGCCGTGGGAACAGGGGTAACTGAAGAGGCAGGTTGATTGTCTTAGACGTGGATGCTGCTGATGAGTCACCAGGTTCAATGCTGGTACTGTACTGATTCCATCTGGTTTGCAAGTTGACCTCTTCATTTTTCATGGCTAGCAGGTGGTGAACACCTGCTTCGATAGTGGGAGGTGCCCCCAGAGTGTTGGGATTGGCCTAGGGAGGGGGTGCGGTTGCCACCAATCCTTGGACTGGCAATGGGTTTTGAAACACCATGGGAGGAGGTCCTTATGGTGCTGGGTTGGGTTGGGCTTGAAGTGCCGCGTTGGTGGCCTATTGGGCCTTGTTTTTAATGGCTTTCTTAGCGCAAGACATAAGGGGACACTCAAATGTGTAATGCCCATAAACATCACAGAGTGTGCACGGTTGGTTTGTGCACAACGGAGCGTTGCGTCTTGGTTCATTCTGTCATGGGGGGTTTTGGGCTGGCTGGTTTACCACGGCATTGTTAGGAAAGTTTTATTGTTGACCACCTCCCTACGATTGGTTATTGCCTTGGTTGCAGGGATGTTTATTTCAAGCTTTCTCTTGTTGATTGTTGGGGGCAGGCTGGTTGGGATGGTTTTGTTGTGCGAACATTTATCCCAACAGAGCAGGTGGAGCAGGGGCGGGGGATTGAAATGGTTGTAGTGGCGGTGCATAGTATATTTGTGGGGGTGGTGGTGCTAGAAATGTGGGCATTTGCCCCACATACTGCTGTGTTGGCCAATCCTGCTGCGGTGGCGCAGGCTGTGCATAGGAAGTTATTTCTCTGGACTGAGACATCATTCTTGTGTAGTCCAGAGCTTGGTTCTGGTAAGAAACACTAGCAGTGTTGCTTGGTTGTGGTGTAATGACAGGTGGTGTCGGTCGAGGCTATGGCTGTTGGAAGACCGATCCTATGATGCCGTCTGTAGCATGGGATGCTCCCGGTGCATCGTGGTATGAGGTACTCAGATGGGGAGCGTCTGGAATAACGGTATATAGGTATCCAGACCGAGCATAGATAAGGTCAAATTGTTGGGCCTTTAGTATGTCCTCTTCTTTGGATTGGGGATGTTCAGATGTGACGTCCTTTGCTATGGGCGGGAGCAAGGTCTTCAGGAACCAATCCAAGAATATACTGTCATCGAGTTGGATTTTGCATAGACTGTGACATCATCGCCACTCATGGATATGGTCGGTTATATGAGTGGTGATGCTTTGGCGATAGGATAACAGGATCTCCACCCCCTCGTCATATATGACAGGGAGTTGGAAATACTGTAGGAACATGAAGGCTATGGAGTTGAAGTCCAGGTACTTTCCTTGTGGAAGCTCAATGTACCATTTGGCTATAGCACTTGTAAGGGTGTGTTGGAATAGCCTCAGTATGATGGAGTCATTTACGATGTTGTTGGATGAGTACCATAGATGGAATGTCATTATGTGGTTTTGGGGAAATTCCCCTGCTTTGCCTTCAAACTTGGGGATGTTTGATGGAAGCTTAGCTGGCATTGGAGGCCAAAAAGCTTGATGGTCGATGGGGTCATTTGTTAATCTAGCCAAATCAGGAAAGTTAAGACGAGCCATGAAGGGCATATTTGACCCCAAGTTGATGTGGGATGGAGCTGCGATGGTGGTGGGGTTTGAGGGTGCATAATGCATCTGCACAGTTGGGGGTGCTTGTGGTGGCACCATTACAAATGGGCCAATGCCCCCAAGTGTTGTGGGTGGGATAGTGTGAGTGGTGGGGACATTTCCCCCATGTATGACAGTAGTGGCAATGTAAGTGGATGGTCCACTGCCCCCCTGTGTGGCAGGGGGGACAGTGCGTGTGGAAGGGCCACTGCCCCCATGTGCTGCAAGTGGGCTAGCTTGGCTGGTCACTATAGGTGGTGGCATCTGACTGATGACATTTTGCATGACTGTGCTTGGGCCACTTGCTAGGTTGTGGGTGATAGGTTGTGATGTGGACATGGGTCCACTTGCTAAGGTTAAGCCGGAAAATGGATCCGGATTTGCACTAGCCATGGGGCTTGATGGTGCAGTATGGAGGTATGGTTCAGACTGATATGGGTCTGAATTAGAATCAGAGGCTATGTGGCCCTCTGATGGTGTGGGAGATCACTGAGAACAGCTTCGACGGTGTCGATTGAGTGTTCCGAATGGTGTTGGTTTGCCTCTTATGCATGAGGAAGAGCGTGGAGGATCAATTGTGTTTGATTTATGTCTAAAACTTGGTGGGAATGATTTTTGGACCCCGGTTTCAGTGGCTTCCTATTGGCTGTAGGTGGTCACTCGACCACCAGACTGCTGGAAGACAATGCTTGGA
Source organism: Pseudotsuga menziesii (assembly GCA_001517045.1). Lineage (NCBI taxonomy): Eukaryota > Viridiplantae > Streptophyta > Pinopsida > Pinales > Pinaceae > Pseudotsuga > Pseudotsuga menziesii. The sequence continues at coordinate 557,445 of LPNX010231458.1, read as the reverse complement.
TTTTTCGTCACAGGTGTTTCTACTCAATCGGAAGGGGTCGTTGCCCATTTCGCTTGGCAATTCCTTTCAGCAGCTAGCTACTTTGGGGTTCCCGTGGTACTCCTCACAATGAGTTTCTGGGTAGAAACCAAGTAATTCCCATAGTTGAAGTAGTCAGGGACTTATGTCCTCAAAGTCTGCAGAATTTTTTATACTTAGTGTAAATTAGTAAATTTTAAGGCTTACTCAGCGTCATGAACTGATTTGGGTTAATTAGTTGGTATGGTGTATTTGTTTGTTTGTTTTTCTGGTACTTGGTTGATACAAATGGTTTATGAATTCATCATGGTAGAGTTCATGTCATTGTGTTTGTGTATGCAAGCATAAATAATAAAAAATTGTTAACAAATACAATGATTAACCCTGAATGTTTGCTGGCCTAACTAGATGTCTACCTCACACTGATATTCCTCTTCAACCAAGAGAAGGTGTTGGGCTCTCAACACAATGGGACTAAGCCCATCTGTAGATCCTCAGGTCACCTCCCAGATTCTAGGTTGGTCAACAAGGGAAGACGCTTAGCGTCGTGAGAATCCCTCCTTCTCTACCCCCTCTACTTCCAGGTCACTCGGTTTTAATGGTTTGGAAGAATATAGTGGAGTGCCTAGATCTATATGAGCTTTCCCTTCGTCATATCCTAGAATAACTCAGAGGGTGATGAATGAGTAGAGGAGGAAGGGGAAGCAAGACAATATGTTTTTAAGTTGATTTTAGTTAGGCTAGGTTCATTTAGGTAAGAGATTAACCTTTTCTTGGCATTTCCACATTGTTTATGAAATAAATTGCAGAAAATGAAAGCAGAAATTGAAATTGACTTGCAGTGGTGGACAAATGCGGTTAGGCCACCCTAACAGTCCTTTGAAACTAAAATTTACTGTCTATTAAATTGAAATTAAAGTTCTGTTTGATAGGCCGCACATTTCTGATCAAATCTGGTGAGGGGGCCACAAGATTTTTTCAGAAATGAGCGAGGGGGTCACACAGAATGCAGAAACAGTCACAGACTGAGTTTCTGGTCTGAAGTCGCACTTATTGGGGGATTAAGTGCACCCTGGGTGCACCTTTTTGCCCATTAAGTGCGTCCCAGTCTCACCTTTTTCCCCGATATGAGCGCCCTACTCTGGATTGGGGGTTTTTTGTGAGATAGAGTCAGAGCTGGCCGATAGTAACTTGTACTGTGATCAACCTGAATTGGTTTTTCCTAGCAAAGGGTTCGGCAGTACTTAAAACAGGAAATAAACTTAATCTAAGATGGATTTAACAAGAAATTTCTGAAAAACTAGGGTAAAATTTAAAAAACTTGAAAAATTAAAAATTTGGCCCAGGGATCCAGTGGGATTGACTTGGTATGGTCGCCAGTTCTGTATCAAGGATTTCTTCCTGCTACAGGGGCATGAATGGCTCCCTTTTTTCTATAGGACAGAAGGGTAGGTTCTTGCGTGGATGGGAAATGCAGAAAATAAAACATAACATAAATAATAGTAAACTAAGCTAACAACAGAACAGAAAGAAGAAGATGGAGCAATGGTGAACCCCTCTGCACATAAGTGGTTAGGGTTCCGCCTCCATTAACCTACAAACAAATCCTAAGCTATGGTAAAACCTGCAAAACAATGTTAAGCTAAAAACCTGCAAATGGAAACAAGGGTTAGAAACCAAATAAAACAAATAAACAAAACATGCAAGACAAATTATACCTTCTCTAGTGGAAATGGGCCACCATGCCCAAGCTTGCGGAAGCACCTCTCTCTCTCTTGGATGGGGAGTAATGGCTCAATGGAGATGGAGATGGAGGGGAGGGAGTGTGGGTGGTTTGAGAGGCAAAGGTCTCAAAGCATCCACGGGCAGCATAACAATAGGCAAAGGGAGAAGTGTTTTGAGAATGACCCCCCACCCTCCTTTTATAGCTTTTCCAAGGGGTTTTAGGGTTTTAAGCCCTTGGTCAGGGCTTTAGCCTCTTTTTTGGGGCTTTTAGCCCCTTTCTCCCTAACTTTATCCCCTTTTAGGGTTTTAGCCCCTTTTTGAGGGCTTTAGCTCCTAGGAGGCTATTTTGGGCTCCTTTTTGGGGTTTTTTGCCCTTTTTCTTCATCCTTAGGCTATTTTGAGGGTGTGGGGGTCTAATGGAGGGATATGAGGGTCGTGAGATGGTTTCCTTGGGTGGTGTAGGCCATTGAGAGCTTAGTGGGGGATTTTTTGGTTAACAATCCCAGCTATTAGAACCTATTTCATGTGTTTTGCTCCTATGGAAGTTTGTTCATCCAGTCGACTGCATTGACATTTTCCAGGTAGGTAAACCACGACGCTACTAGTTTTGGTTTTATTGGTTATTTGGGAACTGTTAGGTTTTCCATGGATTAGGTTTTTCCATTGGTTAGGGTTGTCCATATATAAATATTTCTTACACCTTATGATTTTTCATGTTTGTTTTTATAGGGAGGGTGAGAAGTTTAAGCTGTTTGCATTTTCTTTAGTGCGTATTTTTAGGTTACTTTCGGTTTCCTTAGAGAATTCGAGGTCTATGTGATCTTTGCTGTTATGGATGCATTTGTACCAATGCGGGGGGTTAGGGCACGGTTGCAGACAAGTGTTTCGCTATCTATAATACTTGTTTCTTGTTTTGTCCATGGTCGGCCAAGGGTATTAAGATGTTGTTCTTGCATTTACCTTATCCCGTGGGAATACAGGGAATGTTTCCATGGTTGGTTTAGGGTTTTTCTCCAGGACGAGCATTGCATAAAGATTATTATTTTTGAGTTTGTTTTGAGGATGAGCGGTAGGAGTAGTTTTATACGGCCCAGGTTGAGATAGAGGATTGTTCGATAAATTGAAGTTTTCAGACAGTAGGGCTTAGGTAGTTTCAGAAGCAGCTTACATGATATTTTTCTTGATTCTTTCATTTGTAGAATATTGTGTTTAATTTATTTTTCAGCATGCATGTTGAGGAGGTAAATCAATTTATATGTTTTCATGTTTTTTGTTTAAACACTTGCTAATAGCTCAATTTGTCTAAGAATATGTTTTGACTATGACATGGTGATTGTTATAACAAAAACATGTCAAAGAGACAAAAGAAGAAAGCTCCTATGGTTGAAGGAGAACCTGAAGTAGAGATCATCACCAAGGTAGAGTATATTTCCAAAGATACCAAAGCCTCCACTGGGGTCGAACCAAACTATACGTGGGGAGAGATATATAGAATGATTGCCAACTAGAATGTACCTGATGTCGGTTTTGAGGAGCTGACCATCTACGCCAATATTAAGAAATCAGCCGTAATGAAAGTAGCTACCAGAACCGAGTTATTTCCTTGTTCAGAAGTGATAGGCTGGATTCTGCCTAGGGAAGATGTAACAATAGTGATTCTAGAGAACACTGCCAAGTAAGGCTATGCTGCATATAGCCATGCATATGTCTCTATGGATTATCATCTACCCTCACCCTAGGTTTATTTGACAGAAAGTTGGTCAAAGGAGACAACTATGGACTTGGTGGAGAGCATAAAAATAATGATGATACCCAAATTTTTTTTTCTGAACTAGACCTTCCTGAGAGTATGACACCTCCACTGTCTGTGCTCCCTACAAGTTCATTGCATTGATGCTCAATAGGATCTTCGAAAAAGCACATGGGAAGAGCTTCAAGATAGGGTGGATACCAGTTATTTTCTTTGTAGCTACCCAAGGAACCATCTTTAACTAAGAAAATATTGTGTCAAACAACCTCTCTGCATGTATATCAGTAGCTTTAGGAGGGGTATCACAAAAAAGATCAGAGTTTTATATGAGCTCTATCCTGATTGACTGGATACTGTGCACTCAGTCTTTTCCTGCTTTGATATGTAACTGGGAGAAGGACAAAACCCCAGTGTATGTAGCCTACAAATTGTTATGGTCCCATAAGTACTATAGTTATTACAGGGAAATCTGTGAGCATTTCATCATGCCCTTATATACCCTCATTTTCTTTACTGAGTGTAATTGCATGTCTGAAGAGGCATTCAAATTCATACAGGAGTTTGGAGATTACTATTTGATGGAAGATGGGTTGTATATAAGGATGAATAATGGTTCTAGAGCTCCTTCCCTACTACCAAAGTATGCCACACATTATGTGCTCCACAAGGAGGTGGTTAGGCAGCTGTATATTGATGGTGTAGGCATATTTATGTTTGAGCATAAAAAGGAAACATATCCTGCAGTACCTTTCCTGCTTGGTAGTTACAAGTTTTCAAGAGTAAGGCAGGCAATAGAATTTGTCAAGGAGCTGGAATATTTTCATTTTGGGGAAATGAATTTTCACAGGAATGACTCCCACAATAAAGTAGTGGATTACTGCAAGGAAGTGGGAATTTTGAATATACTAATTTTTGGGATAAGGATGAGGAGACATTCAAAAATGCGAAGAACATAAATGCCCTTAAGAAGAGATTCAAAAACAAAATAACTACTATGGGTGGAAAGGGAAAAACTTTGGAAAAGGCTAAGAAATTGGAAGAGGAAGAGGCGAGAAAGAGACTCAAGAAGATGCTAGAAGGCTAGTGTAGGAAGCGGAAAGCTAGTTGAAGAATGAAGAAGAAGAAAATAAATGAGTTGTAGAGAAAGTAGTTAGGAAGGAAGAGGAAGAAAGAAAGAAAAAGGAAGAAGCTGAAATCAAGAAAAAGAAAGAAGAAAGTAAAGGTTTGAGACTAACAGGATCTCAAAAGGATCAGCAGACTATAAAGCAAGTGGATATACAAGGAGTGCATGGTCAAATAGATCAGGAAAAAGGACAATCTGATCCAGATCCCTTGGAACCCGCTGCATCTTTTGGCAGCCTATTAGGACAAACTTCATTTTTTGAGATAAATTTGATCCCTTTCATACCCACCGAAGGGGAGGATGTGCCTAATTTCAGTACCATTTTTTACGATAAAGAAAAGAAAAGAATTGTAAAAATAACTGAGAAGAAGGTCGAGACTGGAGGACAGTCAGGGAAAATGGTAACAGAGAAAAAATTAGTACATGGGACACATAAAGATCCACGTTTGATAGCAAGAGCTGGGGTAGCATTAACCTTATCGAGTGAGGACAACGTGGACAAGCTTTTGACTGACCTAGAGCAGTCATGAAAGAATACAGCCCAATGGAAATAAACTTTAAAGAAAGAAAGAGATGAGAGTCAAAAGCTGAAGAGGAAGTATGAAGATATGATGAGTGAAGTTAAGACATAAAGGACGGAATTCCAGACTCTGCAAGTGGATAAGAACGCTTTAGAAATATCTACAGAGAAAACAAAAAAGAATGCTTAGGATAGCTTAGCTGAATTACAAAAGCTACAGCTAGAACAACAAATGTTAAAAACTGAAAGGGATGATCTCTAGGTATCATATGAGAATTTAAGTGCAGAGAAGAATGGGTTGCAAAGCAAGATTACTAAGTTAGAAATGGAGAAGGCTACCACAGAGGAAAAAGAGAAGCAATATCAAATGCAGGTGGCAGCCTTAGAAGAGAAAAACACTTCATTGGCCACATCACTTAAGGATGCTATGGAATAGAAAATAGACATTCAGCCTTTGAAAGAACACATTCTAACTCAAAGAAAGAAGATTCACCAACTACATATACATATAGAAGATGAAAGGTGTAAAATTTTGCAGATGGACACTAGATTAGAGGAGATTATAGACACTACTTCATACTTTTTGGATAGATCTTAGGATATTTTGGATATTCTAACATGAAGAATGGTTTGGGCAGAAACAAATAAGGAATCTCATGTGGAGTTAACAATAAAGGATAAACAGATTTTAAAATAGGAGTATGATTTACTGGAATTTGTGATTAATGTAGTAGAAGACTTCAAGAAAACCGTGAAGAAGACAAAGGGAGCATGTGTTGAATATTGTAGGAGAGTGATTTTCACGTACAATATATGCCAGACTTCTACAGAAAAAAGATTGGATGTGATACCGGAGCATGAATTGTTTCTAGAACATCTGCAGAACAGGTATCAAGAAGATGAGCAAGAAATCCTGCTGGCCAAGGACCTAGATGAATGGATCTTGAAGAATGCAGTGGCACATGCAGCAGTAAGAATACATCTATTAGAAGACCAGCTGCACCCGAGTCCTTCCAGGATAGAGGAGTTACAAACCCAGGCTACTAAATATGAGATTAATATTCGATTTCTTGAGCCTTCCGGATTTGAAGGCATAGCAGCAAATGCTCATGCATGGAAGAAGTACATTAGTGAGCAAGCTGTCCCTTCCTCATAAAGTGTTTTGAAAATTTTGATTTGAAATGTAATATATTTTATTAATTATGTGCACAAGCCATGCGACAAAATTTTGGAAAATCAAAGGTTGGGGAAGCTCAAAATACATTGAGGGGCAGCCCAAGAGTTTTGTTTTTTGTATAAATATAGGAGAGTTTTAGATGTAAAGGGACCTTTTTTCCAGATTATCTTGAGAGAGTATTGTAAGAAGAACTATTTCCTTCTACAATAAAGAGTCACATGTTTCTACTGGAGAAAGTTCCATGGATTGTTTCAAATGTTTTCTATGGACCAGTTGGATATGAACTATTTCTTTTTCAGCTTGTTTCATTAACTATGAGATCGTTCTAACTCATTGAATTTCTTTTCATGTTATGAATGTACTCTGGTTTATTCTGTGAAATTTCCACATTGAGTAATGAAGGTTTTAATTAACAATAAGCTATCTTGTTGTTTATATTTCTATTGATGTTCATGTGTTCTAAAACATTAACAGCTATATATGATTTTTCTTTATGCATGAACTACAGCCCATTACTCACCATTAATGATAGTTTTGCTCCCTAGGGATAGGTTAATAAATCTTAGTTAGTTTCTTACTGTTTGTGATTTAGATGCGAGAGAGGTAAGACGAGAAAACCTATGCATCACATTGTGACCCTCCTCGTTATCTCTATCGTCTGCATTTAGTTAGGCACTTGCACATCATACCTTAAACATCAAAAAAACTAAAAATATACATGGTGGACTGGGCTGTAACCGGTAAAACACTTTAATTGTTACTTGACCTACGATAGTTAGACCATAAACTAGATGAATTCCCCATACCAAACAGTAACGGGCTAATTGAGAACGTTTATTGGGGAGAATCACTCACTGTTGTTACCTGTGATTTTCCAGGACTCAACACCACTAAAATCCTGTTGACTTCTTTTTTATAAAATTTTGGAAAAGGAGATTTTGGTGGCTTAGGAGAAATTTTCAATAGTTCATTAGCCATCGAAAAGCTCATATTTCAATAGCTTAAAAATTTGGTCCAAGAAGACATTAACCACTGAAAGCTTATTAAATATGTTTTCGGATAAATTTTGGAAATGAAGCTTTCGGTGGTTTGGGCGAACGTGCCAATGGTTCATTAGCCACCGAAATGCCTAGCTTTTGGTAGCTTGCAAATTAGACCCAAGATTTCTTTAACCACCAAAAATTCCAAAAGAGGAAAAACGATTAGCTTATCCATCAAAATCAAATGCTGTCAACACGAGGAACGTCATGATCAAGCACTTAACCATCGAAAATACTGCGGACTGTAAAAAATCATGAGTTGATGAGTAAAGGGTCGTTATTGAACTGAAGTGACTGTTAGAGACCAAAAACCCTAGCCTACCCTCCATCTGTCCCACGAATTCAGTTGAACCACCACGAAACATCAAGTTCCAGTTAATTGATTGTTGTATTGGCTATCTCATGGTTCTCACCAAGATTTTACCGTCGTCTTGCTCAAGTACCAATGAATGCTCAGCTCCTCAAAATCAACACCCTATCCTCAGTCTATTTTACATTGTCCTGCATGCATTCTCATTGATCCAAGCCCTCTCTGGATCCATCATTGTAGTATCCTTCCCTAGGGTTTGAATTTCAATTTTGCAGGCGCAGCAGAACGTTCAAGAAGATGAAGAGAGGAGGACCCACTCAAAAACTCAAAACATAGGTTTCCGTGGCTAAGCCTTGTTTCAAAACAGTCTCTAAGCCACCAAAAGTAGACTTTTGGCAGCTAATACCGAAATTTTAGGGTGCTCCAAGCCACCAAAATTGGTGTTTTACTATGAAAATGAATCATTTTAAAAGGGTGATTTTGAGCGACTGGAGAATCATTTTAAAAAACACTCGAAGGTTTTTGTTCCTAACATGTTAGAGAGGAATAACCTCTCTCATTTTCCTATAGTTTTTTCATATTGGGAGAATCAAATCCATCTTTGAGCCCTAATTTTTGGATCTCATAATTTCCCTATTTGACACATATTTTTGAAATACAGATCCCTGGCGAATGAAAATGAATTTCAAAAACCTGAGAGAGGTTTGTTCTCACCAAAAACCAATATACAAAAACATATTTCAGTTTATACATAGGTGTCACATATTTGGAGAACCAAATCCATATCTGAGCCCCCGTTTTTGGGCTGTTTGGCCAAATTTTTAGGGAAAAAAATGACCTGTCATCTCACCAATGGCAGTCGATCAGCCCTCTCCAACTCCCAAGACCAACATAACTGTTATAGCTGATTTTACCACACATGGTTAATCACACTTTTATGGCCTTCCCTATCCCTCTACAGAATCCTTAGACCCCATGGACCATTTTTGTTCCTTTGATGTTTCCAAGATCATCCCTAAAAACATGTAAAAATTTCCATACGTGACTTTTAAACCCTTTCTCACGTATATACATGGGTTTGACCCCTAAAACTGTGTACATTGGGATGTATGCAAAAGGCCAAATTATTTTGGAGTTTTCCTTGATGTGGATCTGACTCACTTGTCTCCTGGCCTTCCCTATGCCTTGAGATCGCTTCGATTTGACCTTTCATTACCCCATTGAAGAGCTATATAAGGAAGCCTTTGGAGACATTGAAGGCATAAGGAATTGAGAGCAAGAGAACTATAGTCCATTGTTGCCGAAACTTGTGCTTGAGTCTGCATCCCTTTGTCCCTTGGATCACTTTTGTGTTCTTCCCAAGCTTTCCCTTTGCTTGTGAGCTTGCTATCGAGAGATGGAGGATTGAAGTGGTGGAGGCCCAAGTGGGGGACTTAGTTTCTCCAATTCCCAGACATGCCGATAGAGGTTGTATTCATTGTAATCTCTGATTTTATATTAATAGAAATATCTTTTCCTGTCCAATAATGTGTATTTGAATGAATATTTGATCCATGGATGATTTCAAATGCTTATATGTTATTGATTATATATGCTAGAGTAGATATAACACGATTATATATAGCATGCTTGTCTTGTTTATTGAATGTTGAGGAAGCAATTTATCAATTCAAGATAAAGTTGGAAAGCTCAACAGGGATCTACATCAACCATTTGAAATAAGGTATGAATTGAGATCCTTTAGTGTTAGATATTTGGTTTCTCTTGCATATAGGAAAGGATTGATTTTTGGAGTCAAGCTGTCTGTTGTGGTACCCTAAGCCATAGGAATTTCTCTCCATAACAGAATTGGCGACTCCCCTGGAGAGTTCCTAGTAGTTGTCCTTTGGGGGTTTTAATAGGCATTCAATGTTCTTGAATTGCTCTTATTTCTCTGTTTCTGAGTCCGGTCTGGGGGCATGTTTGCTTGGTAGTGTCTGATTGGTGTGAATTTTGTCTTAGTTTATCTGTTTGCATTTATTTTTATACATTGTTCTTCCTGTACGTGAGTTTTTAACTCACAGTCATGTATAGACGCGTCTTTGACTGCTATATCCGTGTACATACGCGGGTGTTATAGCGGATTTCACCACACTAGGTTAATCACACATTGTATGGCCTTCCCCTGTCCCGCTGTAGACTCATTATCCCCTATGGACCATTTTTTGTCTTTTGATGTATCATTGACCATCCCTAAAAACATTAGAAATATGATATACACAGATTTTTCCCCTATAACCGCGTACATACACGGGTTTGACCCCTATAGTCACGTACATCGGGATGTGTGCATAATCCAAAACTGTTGGAGTGTTCTTTGACTTGAATCCGACTCATTCGACTCCTGGCCTTCCATATGCCTTGAGATCGCTCGGATTCGACCTTTCATTATCCCTTGTGAAGTTATATAAGGAACCCCTTGGTACATTAAAGAGGGGGGAGATAGATAAGAGAGAATTGAGAGTACCGAAACTATAGTCCATTGTTGCCAGAACTATACTTGAGTCTGCATCCCTTTGTCCCTTTGGAGCACTGTTGTGTTCTTCCCAAGATTTCCTTTGTTAGTGAGCTTGCTATCGGAGTGATGGAGGATTGAGGTGGTGGAGGCCCAAGTGGGGGATTCAGTTTCTCCGGTTCGCAGACGTGCCATCAGAGGTTGTCACTTGTAATCTCTGATTCATATTAATAGAAATATCTTTTCCTGTCTAGTAATGTGTATTTGAATGAATGTTGCATCCATTGGAATATGTCAAGTGCTTATACATTATTGATTATATATGCTAGAATAGATCTAACACCATGATATATAGTATGCTTGTATTGTTTACTTGTTGTTGAGGAAGTGATTTATCAATTCAAGCTAAAGTTGGAAAGCTCAATGGGGATCTACTTCAACCGTCCGTAATAAGGTACAAGGTTTGATCCTTTAGAGTTAGATATTTGATTTCTATTGAATATTGGAAAGGATTGATTTTTGGAGTCAAGCTGTCTGTTGTGGTACCCCAAGCCATAGGAATTTCTCTCCGTAACAGAATTGACGACTCCACTGGGGATGCTCCTTGTTTTTATTTGGGGTTGGGGGCACAATGGGCTTGATATTATTGATTTGCTCTCTGTTTCTCTCTGTTTCTGTGTCGCATGTTATAGTATGTTTGTCCATTGACACTCCCCTTTATTGGTTTGGCCTTGACCTGCTTTTTACCACTGCCTTCTCTGTATACGTGGGTTTTTGGACAAAAGTCACGTACATACGCGGATTTGTGGCCAAAAGTCACGTACATACACAGCTGTTCTTTATACAGTCACGTACATCCTCCCTTTTGGTGAGTCTGATGTTGTGGGAAGTTGCTAGGTGGGTTGTGGGTGTGGTTGGGTCTTCCTTAGGTCTGAAGTTGTCTGTTGGATGCTTCTTTTGTGACCAAAAACCGTTCGTACTGATCTCAGGTATCACGTCTATACTGGCATATAGGTTAGGTTCACCACCATTTTCATTTTGCATGACCTTATGACCATGTCACTATATCCTTAGGTACGAACCCACTCTATTATGTCATGGAACGTTCTTGCTGCTATAGAAGTGGCATGATGTGACTGGTAGAGACTCACCTTACATGGGTACCCTAGATAGCG
>LPNX010231458.1:514730-537555 GCA_001517045.1 Pseudotsuga menziesii | reverse complement strand
CATTGTCTCCAAGGAGGGTATAAGAGTCAACCCTTTGAAGGTTGAGGCAATACTTCAATTGTCTCCCCCGAGAAACATTAGACATCTTCAATGTTTGCAAAACATGGAAAACTTCTTACGGAGATTCATCGTGAATTTTTCCAATTTGACTAGAGGCTTTATGCATCTTTTGAAGAAGGTCACTACCTTTTGCTGGGATGAGCGAGCCCAGGAGTCCTTTGATGCACTTAAGCAAGCCCTAGCATCGGCCCCGGTGATTAGTCCACCCGACTATAGCCGTGACTTTCTACTTTATGTGGTTGTGTCCATGGAGACGATTGGTATGGTTTTGGTTCAAGAGGATGAGGAGCTGTAATAGCATGTCATATATTATCTGAGCTGGAACCTTATAGATGTGGAGATCTGTTATTCCCATGTGGAGAAGCTTGCCTTAGCTACCATTCATGCAGTTCAAAGATTGAGACACTATATTATCCTTCGCCAGACCTTGGTGGTTGCCCATGTCAATCCATTTCAGTTCTTCCTCACTATAAGGATGATAGGGGGAAAGTATAATAAGTGGATTGTCATCTTGCAAGAATTCAATATCGAGTTTGTTTCGGCAAAATAGAAGAAATTGTTGATTTTTGCAGAGCTTATATCTGATTTCTTGAGCAAGGAGGAGGAGGAAGCTTGTGAAGATACATTTGTCGATGAGCACATCTTCTTAATCTCAACTTTGGATTCATCATATGGCGATATTATCATATATTTACAAACATTGAAGGTCCCTACTCACCTTTCACAAGATGAATGATGATGATTACGTCACGTATCCAAGAGTTACCTCATAGTGGATAACACATTGTACTGTTGTGGGGTAGATTCCATTTTACTTGTTTAACTCATAAAGAGGCTGAGCTTGTGCTGAATGATTTCCACAGAGGGGTGTGTGGTGGTCATTTATCTGGGATTTCTACAGCCCAAAAAATATTGAGAGTGGGTTATTTCTGGCCGTCGATCTTTAAAGATTGAGTCAATGCGGTCAAGAAGTGCCACCCTTGCCAGATGTTCGCATGTAATATGTGCTCGCATCCTACCTCGTTACATCCAATTATCACTGTCGGTCCCTTCACTAAGTGGAGGATCAATTTCATGGATTGCAACCCAGCTTCAGCTAGGGGCATCATCATATTATCGTGGCTGTTGATTACTTCATGAAATGGGCTGAGGCTATGCCCACAATTAAATCTGACAGTGAGACAACTGCACACTTCGTATTCAACCAGATTATTACTCGGTTCGGTATTCTGAAAGAGCTTGTCACTGACCGTGGTAGGAACTTTTAGAATCAGGTGATGGAAGAGTTGGCCTCGAAGTTAGGGTATAAGCAGGAGCATTCTTCTTCTTATTACTCTCAAGCGAATGGACAGGTTGAAGTAGTGAAAAAATCAATCAGGTCCATTCTCCAACGAACCATCGCACAAAGCAAGACCAATTGGCATATCATGTTATATCCTACTTTGTGGGCTTATAGGACCACGGTTAAGGCTGCCACCAGTTTTTCTCCATATCAGCTTGTACATGGAGTGGAGTCTGTATTACTGGTTGAGTGCGAGATCCCTTCTTTGAAACTAGCCATAGAGCTCTTACCAGATACTTCCCCATTGGAGGAACGTTTGGTCCATTTAGAGTAGCTTGATGAGCATCACCAAGATGCTTTAGTGGCTCTAGAGGTGAATAAGCATCGTGTCAAGGTCCAGTACGATAACTCTATCCGTCCAAGGAAGTTTAGTGAGGGATATTTGGTCCTTTTATGGGATCAAGCTAAAGAACCCTTGGGGGCAGGAAAATTCAACCCCATGTGGCATGGTCCTTATGTGGTTAAACGTGTGTTAGAGAAGGGTGTTTATGAGCTAGTAGATTATGAAGGGACGGCCTTGGTGGAGCCTAGAAATGGGATCTATCTGAAAAAGTACTATGCATAATTTTTAGCCAGGGTTGACTATTGTATATTATTGTACAACATTTTTCATAGTTAGGTTTTTCTTATGGTGATCGGGTTTGTTGATTAGCTTCCATTTCTTATCGCAGATATCAATGGAGTCTTCCATCTATATAGGATTCACGGATGGTGCAAGCCATCACACTCAACACTCAGCCTCTGCTGCTTGGGTGATTTATACTCCTATGGGTCAGGTATTGTCTTCAGAAGGCATATGTTTACGACTTTCTTCAAACAATGTTGCTGAATATAGTGCCATTATTGAGATTCTACGGGATTCCATTTCACATGGTGTTCTATCTCTTGAGGTACGTCTTGATTTGGAGTTAGTAGTGTCACAACTTAATGGCTTGTATCATGTTAGAGATCCAACATTATTACGGAGATTCTTACGTGTGATATTGTTAGAACGAAAATTTGACAACATAACATACATACATGTTCCAAAAATTTATAATCAAGTTGTTGACTCATATGCTAACTACGAGTTAGATTGGAATTTGTTTCATAGATAGTAAGCTCATCACAAACATACTTTTTTTCATCATAAATTAAACTGATCATCATAAAAGTTTTTTCATTAAAATTCCGAAATGTGATAATACATAGTGTCATAATACAAAAATGGGGCTTCTGAGCCACCAAAATATAAATACACGGTAGTACAAAATGTATCACTCCTAGGTATCTAATCCCGGGGAGGAGGAGGGGGGTTCTGATCGTGGAATGTCACCATGGCTCTACCTAGTCATCTAAACAACTACACCCATGCTCGTGGCACACCCACCACCTGATGCTTAATGGCCTTAGGCAGGTCCTTGACCTGGGCCATGGGAACCCTATGTGTCAGCCGCACGAAGTTGGTATGAATGCTTTGGAGCGCCCGCTCCGCATCCACACCCATCATATCATCTCCTCTTACCCTCTGTCTATGACGAGGGAAGACTTCAGGACATCGTGGTCCTACATCTGCATACATATGATAGGATGTCACTATGTTTTGTCATACAAAAACATGTCTTTTTGATTCCATATATAAAAAAACATAAAAAAATTAAATAACTCAAAAATATTGAAAAGAGGGTTGGGATTCATTACCAATGTCACAATATGCCGATCCTAGTGGTAATGGCATGTCGAGTCTCCCCGAAAATCTATCCCCGCATAGGGGTAATCATCGATGGCAACTATCTGTCGTCACCACCATGGAAATAAATCAGCTGGATAGGGGTTGGACACCATACCTCCACCTAGTCTATGCATTGCATTTGCCCAACGTCATTGGGACAGATCTCGAACCTCGTGAAGAGGAATGTCAAATATAGGGCTCAATCCTGGAACACGCTCAAATAAAAACGTGCTCAGTATGCTACTGAAACCAAAGTTTCATACTCTACCCATCTTGCACTCACTGAGCTGGTGCTTCATGTTGCCCAATAGTGTAGTGCTCCAATCATAAACCGCGGGTCTCATACACTCCATTGCATAGAACATTAGAGGCCATGAGGTTGGGTGGAGTGAGGCTAGCCCTGCTATCCTACCCAGTGTCAGTATTATGGCCTTTAGGCCTAGCACCTGTATGGAGTTAGTTGGGATTCGACTCCCGACCTTCTCTGTGTCCAGTTAACAATACATGGCTATGTACTCATCTATGGTAAGGCCACCTCCGTGCCAGCGAGATCGTAGGTTCACCACTTCCCCCCATTGGGAAAGTCCAGTAATAAAGTATATTTCCTCCACTTCTATGGTGAGGGACATCCCATCAATCTGGAAAGACTCTGAGTCAGGATCCCAGTAGTCTACTAGAATCTGCTGCAGTCTTGGTTTAGCTCTTAAGCCACCAAGACACCAAAATTTGTAGAGCCCTCATGCACGAAGAGCTTGTTGTGCCATTAGATCACCATGTACTGCTTCTTCTACATCCCCATGCTCACGTTCTCTCCATTCTAGAACCATCGTGCACATTCAAATCAAGTTTGGGTCATTAGAAGTCTTTAAAAAACTTAATCGCAGCTGCATACACAGCTGTTTTCTAAACAACCACGTATGTACGCGACTTTGAGGGATTTTTATGCATATATCTAGCCCTATACGTGGAAAAATCCTCGATTTCCGTGTGGGCCGAGGCACACACTTTAGGATGGCCTAGAAATCAAAATTGACCATGGAAAATTGAAAATTTTACATGAAAATGAAAGAGCAAGGTATGGGAAATTACCTGGAAAAAACGATGCCAGATTTCGTCAGCTGGATCTCCCAGAATTTGCGTTTGAAGTTCTAAGCTCAATTGGGTAAAAATTTTAAATTTATATAATGTTTTGAATTTTTTACTATTTATAAAAAAATTTCAAAATTCTGAAAATTTTTACCCCCTTTTCTATAGTTTTGGACCGTTTCTAATCCTTTTGGACTGTTTTGAGCGCTGTTTTGACCATTGTTTTGACCCGTTCGTGTCGATTTTAGGTATCATGTCTAAACTGGCATATAGGTTAGGTTTCACCATCATTTGCATTTTTCATGACCTTATGACCGTTTCATCATAATCATAGGTATGAACCCATTCTATCTTGTCACGGAACCTTCTTGCTATTTTAGAAGTGGCATGATTTGAATGGTAGAGCTTAACCTTACATGGGTACCCTAGATAGCACCTTATTTGCATTTGGTGCCCATGCCGACAGTTTTGTCCTTTAGGGTGTGGGAGTCTGTTGTATATTATTGCCATGACATTTTGCAAGAGCCTCATACTCCTCTTGATCTTTTGCTAGCCTATTTCCCCCGGACTCCCTTATGTCAATTTATAATTGCATTATCATGAGCTTTACCTGCCTCATTGACCCTTATACCGACTTCCCTGACTTTGAGTATCATCCATATAGCTCAAGTTTGTCTCATATCTAGCCACATAGAGCCATTCTATATATCCTTTGCAGCTTGATTCCCTATTCTTACCGGGAGGGGTCTTTCCCCCGAGTGTTGCTATCCTACACATGTGTCCTTGCATTGAGCATAGGTATGTTCCATTGCTTGGAACTAGTTTTTGTGCCCATTTGACACTTGTCTCCTCCTAGTCTGTAACTTTAAAGAAATTTTATTCTTTTTCAAGCTTTTCAAATATTTGAAAAAGTCCAAAAAAATTAAAAAACCAAAAAGCCGGACAAGGAAATATGTTATCTTTGGCAGCAGTTGAGTCGTGTCGCCTTCGAACAGAGCACTATGTATCACATCCGTTGGTTGGGTTAATAGTTTGACTTTAGGAGCTATACTCATTTATCTGAGTTTATCTCCACCGACTGGTTAAGCTTCCAATCCATATGGAGCCTTCTGTCAATGTCTCTTGTGTCATAGAGATGTCCCAATTTTGCATATCGAGTCTATGCTACCTACATCCAGTCACCATTCACCTTTATGCTCTTGTTCGAATGAAGTTGAAACTTGAGTCGACCATTCCTGAGTTATCTTGACTTTGCATGTTGTCCAATCCTGGTACAGTTACTGGTTCGTGCACCTTATGATTGAGTCCTTCCACATTATACAGCTTGTCGAGTACCTCGTGTTGGATGATGAGGGATGCCTTAATGCCCTCCTTCCAGCATATTTCATCCCATCGACTTCAGATCATTTATTCTGGGATAGGAATCTAGAGTCATTTTTGAGTGCCTTGAGACTTGTAGTCATCTGTTACAGGTTCTCTCGCCATCGATAGTTTTTTGGGAATACATCAATGTCCCATGATTGATGGATTCTCTCAAGTGTTCGACCTCAACACATTTATTCACACTTGTTAGTTTGCACTCTAGTACCTTGATTCCCATTTTCATTATCGGTGGGTGATCTCGCGTCTATTAACGGTATACATCAATGACCGGTAATCAGACGATGGACTATTATGTTCGACCTCGACACCTCTATTCACATAGTAGGACATGTACTCGTAGCGGTTTGAGTAGAAGACCTTCCAGACTGGTGGCATCTTATATATGATACCTCCTTGATCATGCCAGTGTTCATGAGATTTCAACTCTCATGACTTGATTCCAGTATAGTTCAGATATTTCTAGCCATTATGGAGATCTTGATCCATTATATATCTTCAGCTTTCATGGAGATCACGATATTGTGTATATCTTCATCATGGAGATTCTGATCTATTTATATTGTACGTGGAAATGACCACATATGTCACATTGTATCATGCCTATTCATGGCCATTGTACTCTTATGTATCCAGGACTGCTATATGTATTTGCAGTTATGTGCAGAGTTGTATCATTGTATAGTGTTGATTGGATGGCTAGTTCTTCCACTAGGTTCTTCATCACTTCACTTCTAGGATGGACTTATAATGTATTTCGGCCATTGTATGACCCCTCTTACCTCACACATTAGGGGGCATCTGTTATAGCCGATTTTACCACACATGGTGAATCACACTTTTATGGCATTCCCTGTCCCTCTGCAGACTCCTTAGACCCCATGGACCATTTTTGTTCCTTTGATGTTTCCAAGATAATCCCTAAAAACATGTAAAAATTTCCATACGTGACTTTTAAACCCTTTCTCGCGTATATATGCGGGTTTGACCCCTAAAACCGCGTACATCGGGATGTATGCAAAAGGCCAAATTATTTTGGAGTTTTCCTTGATGTGGATCCGACTCACTTGTCTCCTGGCCTTCCCTATGCCTTGAGATCGCTCGGATTCGACCTTTTGTTACCCCATTGAATAGCTATATAAGGAACCCTTTGGATACATTGAAGGCATGGGGAATTGAGAGCAAGAGAACTATAGTCCATTGTTGCCAGAACTTGTGCTTGAGTCTGCATCCCTTTGTCCCTTGGAGCACTTTTGTGTTCTTACCAAGATTTCCCTTTGCTTTTGAGCTTGCTATTGAGAGATGGAGGATTGAAGTGGTGGAGGCCCAAGTGGGGGACTCAGTTTATCCGATTCGCAGACGTGCCGACAGAGGTTGTAGTCATTGTAATCTATGATTTTATATTAATAGAAATATCTTTTCCTGTCCAATAATGTGTATTTGAATGAATATTTGATCCATGGATGATTTCAATTGCTTATATGTTATTGATTATATATGCTAGAGTAGTTCTAACACGATTATATATAGCATGCTTGTCTTGTTTATTGAATGTTGAGGAAGCAATTTATCAATTCAAGCTGGACTTGGAAATCTCAATGGGGATCTACATCAACCATACGAAATAAGGTACAAATTGAGATCCTTTAGTGTTAGATATTTGGTTTCTCTTGCATATAGGAAAGGATTGATTTCTGGATTCAAGCTGTCTGTTGTGGTATGCCAAGCCATAGGAATTTCTCTTCGTAACAAGAACCAATAGAAATATAGATTTCAGTGGAAAGGAGGAGGAGGCTCCAGAACAAGGTAAAAATGCACTCAACTTGCCTTACTCAGACTTTGAGGATCAAGAAGAACAAGAGGATAACCTAGCAGAACAGTCTCAAGAAAGGATAGAGGCGTTTCCATCACCCACACCAAAAGAAGACCAGGGTGAACCAGTGGAAGAGGCTTCCTCTAGAAAACCTAGGTCACAGAGAATGAACCAGCTGTTAGGGCAAGTATATGAACTAGAGGTCTTAGAGAGAGAGATAAAAAGAACTAATGCAATATTAACCAAGAAAAATACTCAATTGTATAAATTCTCTTCTATAAATGAAAGAGATGTATTTCCTGCTGGAAAAAAGGAATATGAGATTTATGAAGGACAATACCAGGCTCTCCAGGATGATCAGACTATGGAGGTTGTAGATAAAGAACTACAACCCAAACCCTAGAACACACCTTGTGCTAGAAACCCTAACAGAGCCAACAATAAGCTTTCATGAACCATAGGTAGCCAATGATGTTGTTGATATTCCAAATCTTATGCAGGTTGAAGAAGTAACAGAAGAACAGAAGTAAAAGTTGTAAAAGGGAGGGTTAAAAGGATAATGAAAATTTTGCAGAAATAGAGCTTTCGATGGCTTAGGTGAATGTAGTAGCTGTTCATTAGCCACCGAAAGCAGAGCTTTCGGCAGCTTACAAATGCATGATTCTGTTTTGTTAACCACCGAAAGCACAAAAGGGTGCAGAATGATATGTTTACACATAGAACTAGTTTTGATGGGTACAAACACCTCACGAGAGAATTATGAAGCTGAAAATTGATCAAAGGCACTAGTGGAAGGGGCCTGTTCCAGTTTTGAGGGTTCCATCAAGGTGAAATGGGTCACAAACCCTACCTGCTTTTGACAAACCATGACTTATTTGTCAGATAACAGGTCATAGCTCTACTTCAGCGATCACTACAATTATCAAAGAGTTCAAGGAGTGAACAAATGTTATAGATAGATAGGTTAGCACTTAAATTAGGGTTTTTTGACCTAATTTTGCAAAAACAGTTATTTTATCTATTTTTAGTAAATCAGATCCAACTTTTCAGGATCTAAAGATTTTTGTAAAGGCTATAAATCCTAAGACTTATGTTGAAGCAAGGGTTCGACTTGGGAGACTTTTAGACCCTTATTGTTATCAAGTTTCTCATGTTATTCATCATTTAATATAAGCTCTTTTTCCATTATATGTTCAACTTCCATATCTTTTTTGTTCTGTACTTGTGCTTGAATGTCTCATTCAGGTTTATTCTTTTTATCTAATGCCAGATAGCTGTCATCCTATCTATGTGTTGATGAGTTGAATTACAAGTATTTTTCCTTGTTATGATTAGCCATTCATATGTGATTGCTTTATATATGAATCTGCCATCATAGTAAGTTCTCCATTTATTCACCTTATTATCAACCCTCTGAACATTGGTGGTTAGAAGCCTTATCTTTTGATTGAGTTTTATGCATGTCTTGAGTGTGTGAGGTCCTTTAGGTCATCTGACTTGATCCATTTATAAAAACCATTAAAAACATTTAAGTTACCAGGCATCCTTGAGCTGCAACCTAGAAGAGTTTCCTGGAGTGATAACAAATTGGCGTCGTTGCCGAGGAGAGGAGGTTGAAGCTCAGCTTCCCTGGGGGATGACAGATCCTACTTTGATGATAGAAAAAGTTTGGACACTATTTTTGTTGTAATAATCTATCTTGTGACTCCATTGGAATAAGGTGGCTTCAAGAAGACCATGTACCAAAGAAAACCCTCAAGGGCCACCAGTAATACCTTTTTGGGATCCAGAAGAGATTCTTAGAAGAGCTAGGGCTTCACTAAGACAAACCTATAGAGCTACAAGGGGAGCTACTTCAGGTATTTCCAGAGGTATTTCTGCTGTTATATCAAATAGACCTCCATTTCAATATTCTTCTGCTGAAACATCTAGTTCTCAGAAGTTTATAAGTAAATCAGAAAATTTTATGGTTGAGGAATCTTCACTGAGCACTATTGCTTGTGAAGATCTCATCCTTGACGACTCCATGAAGGACGAATTCAGTGGTGAATCCATAATATTAAGATGTCAAAATCATTTGTTTCTCTTTTGGCTCAAAGGTTTGCACCTCTTGAATTCTCCTCAGTTCCTGGTTTCCCACATCCAGTACGTGATATGTCCGAATGGGGATATTTTCTACCTCTCTTCAAAGAGGAGAAAGAAGACAATCTTGCAGAAAACCTCTTCAAGTTTCATGAATGCATGGATCTATTAGATCAGTAGCATGAAGATGTTCGCGTATTCATTGTCTGGTGATGCACATCAGTGGTATTTTTCTTTACCTCCTTCCAGCATTTCATCATTGAAGGATTTTCATCGAGCATTCACTGAGCACTGTAAAAGGTATTTTTTAGATGAGATTGTATTTGGTAATTGTTGTGATGAATATGAATTACATCATAAGGCTGAAGATGTAAATAGAGATGGATCTCTCCCTCACAATACGCTACAGCCCTTGAAGAATCTTCAAGATGATGCACTTTTCCATCAACACGAACTAGAAATGAATTATAAAGGAGTTGAATGTTTTCCTACCATCATTAAATCTGATTGTTGTGAATATGAGGAATTGATTTCTTTAACTACACATGGAAATGATAATCTTTCAGCTGGTCAAATGACCATTGAAATCAGTAAGGCTAGCTCACAGTTTCCAGATTTGCAGATCAAGGGAAGCTACAGTAACCATGAGGAACAAGATTTTCAGGGACTGTCTAATCTCCAGCTAGAACATCCAGAAGATCTTCCTTCTCCTAATGAATATGTTGCTTCAAATTATGACAAGGAACTAGGTAATATTTTTCCAGATCTGTTTCAAAATGTTGTTGCTGATACTCCTATATTCGACAAAAACAATGATAAGGAAGAACTTAGAAGATGTTAAAATTTGTGAAGACTCATTGTTTATTCAAATTTCATCTAGTTCTTCTTTTCAACAGAGAGATGATAAAAAATGTGTGCATACTGTGATAGATGCTTGTTATGAATCTATTGCTCAAAAGTCCAACAAAGATCTTTTTAGTTTTGATATATCCTGCAAAGATATTATTGTGGAAGAGGAAATTGTTAGCTATGATAAGCCAGCATATCATCATGATGAATTCAAATTACGTAAATATGGTGAAGGGGAGAAGAAAGGATCAGATCAGTTGTTGAGTTTAAGCATGAATATTTCACCTTCTGCAGACATAAGCTATTCCTCTAGTCTGAATGGTTCAGATCCAGAACAAATGAGTGAATGACAAAGGATGAAGACCGTCCCTGGATGTCGTAGATACCTGGAATGCTGCTTCGATAGTGAACATGTGTACCTAAAATCAGATCAAACATGCAAACACATCAAAGCTACCAGAACATAATATATTTATCCATGTCAGTGACTAAGGAATATAACAACATTTATATGCGAAATCGAAACAACAGTAATGTGGGACAGAAATCAGCTTTGCATTAAGATGAATGGAGAAGTTTACAACCAATTAAGCCTTAGTGTTGATGTGCATCTCCATGAAACCAACACTTCATCCCCATAAGATCCAACTTTTCTCTCTATGCTCTCAAATGGCTTTGTCCAAGTGGTCAATTCAACATCATAACAATAACGCTAAAGTTATCCCCCTCAACCATGGACATGAGCTTGTATTTATAAGACTCAATGGATAGGAATGGTTGAGAGATTTGTGGATGAGGCGGCTTCTAAGATCCTATTATGGGGGATCTCGAGTTCAACTGACCCACAATGATAGGGATAAGGGAGGACACGAGGCTCATGATCTAGAAGCCTCAAGAAACTTCTCTTTTTCCCATTTTACCCAGGGTACCACTTTTTTCCTCTTATGATAGAGCGGTTCAGGTTAAAAATGCTTATGCACTAAAGGCTATAGGCGGTGGCACCACTTATGGTAAACAAGATAGAGGCAGTGCGAGCAAGGTACCACTCATGGTTAACAGGGAAAGCACGGTGTTGAGTATTTTCATGAAAGATTGTTAAACAACATGGGTTTTCTCTCCAAGTGCTAGGATTAAGGGAAAATATGTAAGTCAAGGATCTTATCACATGGTGGTGACAAGATTTTGGTATAACAGGATGCTCCCCAAAGCATGAGTCTTAGAGGGATATGATAAACGAGAGATTTGAAAGAACAAGTCATCCCTATGAGGTGAAAATGTTGGCTCAATTGGAGCATGTCTTCAAGTAGGAATCTATAGTACATCAATATTTTTGACTCATGGATAGAAGTAACCAACTCATGGCTGTAGACCAATACAAGGCAGATCCATGGGAGGAATAAACAAGCATGGCTACTAGAATACAACGTAGATCCATGTGATAGAGGACTCAAACTTGGACATAGCTACCAGACATACAATGTAGATCTATGTCATACAGACGCAAATTTGAGCATAGCCATGACCATACAAATGTGGATCCATGCTAGATATACAAAACTCCATCGCACCTTGGGGAAAAATAATGAGCACTTTAAACAAATACCTAGGGTCTTCGTCTCGACTTTCACAAAGTAAAATTCTATCCATGTGATTACAATGATCTGAAGTCAAACATGGTAGAAACCACTTGATTACCGGCCAATGAAGTGAACCGTTAACAAGTGCTAGGGAGATCACCACTGATGTCAATGATTTCCAAGGTACCCTAGTACAATCCACTGAGTGTGAATAGATGTCATGATGTCAAACACCCAGTCGATTCTATTGATCAAGGTCAATGATGTGAAACTATGTCAAGAGTGAGAGAATCTATCATTAAGGCATACAGATCTCAAGGTACTAATGTTTTGTTTCTAAGACTATTTCCTGGATGATGAGCTGATGTCAACGGGCATAGTCTCGTCAAAGGATGGCCACGATGAGTCCCACATCGACGACGTGAAACTTGGAACATACTTTTGGAATGATGTGAATGTAGTAACCATAGGACTGACTCAAAAGTACTGACATAATGGCTGTTTTGACTGCAGAGGAAAAAATTCTTCAACTTCCCTTTGAACATCGAGCGGAACGACAAAAGACTTGGTAGCATGACTAAATGGGACAAATACACAATGCGATAGTGGACAATGCATTCTTTTGAAAGACTCAAAGGAGTGGCATGGCTCATGAAAGTGGATCGTTATGAATATTAGCTCAATACCCAATTGACTAACATGATATGCAGACAAGTTCCATTTTCAAAGGTAACCACAAACTACTGCCGTTTATTGAAAAATGATTCCCTTCCCATTTTCCCCATCATGATCGATGAGTGCCTCTTTTTGGTTTTATGATTTCAAAGAGGGTAACAAAAACTCGGTATATCTTGTATGAAGACAACTCCAAACTCATATGTTTTATGAACCTAAGAGAGGAGGGGTTCGTTCCCAAAAACAGGTCTCTCAATGTTTAATTTAACTAGTCCAATGAAAGAAAACTCGGTATCGTTCATGTTTAGAGAGTTTGAACGATTATGGAAGCAGACTCTAAAAGGGGTCCTTTTTTGTATGATTAGTCTCCAAGGCCCAAAAAAGTGTAAAATCATACCTTAGAGAATTCTTCCAGTCATGATCGGCTGGAGTGTTCCTTTTTTCGTAAATAGTCTATCCGAACCGAAAAGGAGATAACCTACTGTCGGAGAGATGACTCTCCAAATGCTTTAATGAGAGTGAAGAAGACAATATCGCTCAACAATATTTTCATATTTAGGGAGCCTAAAAAGAGTTTAAAGAGGACTCCATGAGGTTTCTTTACACAATGTCAATTTTTACGAGCCTGGAAAGAATCAGAAATGGACTCAACAATCTTTTCGTTTTTAAGGAGCCTGAAAAGAGGTGAAAGAAGACTCCATGAGGTTTCTTTACACAATGTCGATTTTTACGAGCCTGGAAAGAATCAGAAATGGACTTGGACCTTTGATACTAGGTTTCAAGAGCATGACCAAAGTGTCATAACAAACGCTCATCGATGTTTTCCATTTTATGGAAGTACAAACACGTCATAAACAAACTCCCAAAGCTTGTTGCTATGGTTCTTCTATCCTGCAATCGACTCAATAAACAAGTGTGAAATGCGTTCATGACTAACATTAAGGGATTACAATAGATAAATTTCGAGAAAAAAGTGATTTTAAATCAAAACTATAGAATATCAAACCCAAAAATGCCTATATAATTCATGTAAATGGTAAAAAATCAAATCATTTTATTATTTACCCATAGTGGAGAGCATTTGGAGCACTTTCCTAGTCAGATCTTTAGCTGCGGATACCGGGAGTTCCCACATTCGGAGTTGAGCGCCATCAGTTCCAGGTAACAGTTAAAACCTTACTCTTTCTTTTCATAGTATTTATTTTGAGTTTTGATGGGGTTTTGGGCTTGTATGGCAAGTCCTAAAACCATGGAAATGGACACCATGTGTACCCCTTGCAGGATAGGCGGTACCTAAAACAAGGCTGACAGGTGGTGCCATCGCCTGTCTCCAACAGCGCACAGACAGTGCCGACTGTGGAGATTTAAAAATGGTAGCACAAGCAAAAATAAATCATTATTTTGAATTTAAATGATAAAAGATGATTCTAATATGTGCTATGATTGTTTTTGGCAGGTCTTTGTTGCAAAATCATGGTGATATGGAAAGAAAGACAACATGACAATGATGACACTTTCGCTGAAAGGAATGCGGGTTGTATAGCCGCATTACGAGACTATGGGATCCTAAAATTCTTTCGAAGCCCAAGCATGGTATCACATGAGCAGTTGCTAGAGCACATACTTCAGATGTGGAATCCAGAGTAGCAGTACTTTGAGGTTGGGGCCCATATTCTGACAGTGGAGGTAGAGGAAATCTACTTCTTGACTGGAGTCTCGAGACGGGGTGCTCCCATCTCACTAATAGGTTCCCGGGGAGGGGATATTACCACGCAAGAGTTGATAGATCGTCACTGTGCCCTAGGGATGAGGACATCAGGGAAGAAAATCCCCATCAGAGCAGTGATAGATGGGCCTCTACGGACTATCCTATTTACTATGAAAAGAGTGGCCGAGAGTCAAGGTGTGCACCAGGATTCTAGGGAACACATGTTATATTCCATAGAGGCCATGGGACCTACGGTGTTCAACTGGGCGAAAGCCATGCTTCCGATATTCAAAGATTAGCTGACTAAGTGTCAGCAGGGAGAACTGAAGCAGTTTGGATTTGGTTCCATTTTAGCATGATTCTTCTTCGAGCAGGTACCATAGATGAGACCTCAGGTGGTATTCACAAAACTGAGATCACGGGACCCCCGTATGCTAAGGTGGGTATAGATTATGGCTCGTACTGGAGCGAGCAGGGGGAAGGTGAAGTTTGTTGACCCATTCTTCAGATGGCTCGGAGATCAGATCCTCATGCTGGAGGATTATGCTTACACAGGCATAGAATTCAACAGAGATCCTGACCTACAGCGCCCACTTGGCGAACAGTGGGGTGACATCGATAAGAAGCAAGAAACCCTAAAATGAATGAAATGTTATTATGTTTTTTGATTTTTTATAATTTTTATGTTAAGTAACGAGACCTAGATATTTTCATGCAGATGTTGGAGAAGCATGACCTGGGGGAGCTTCTCCATTGGATAGACAAGCTAGGGCCCGCTTTGTACCGCAGGGAAATTATATCACCAGGGAGTTAAAGGAAAACTTGGAGAGGATGACCTTAGACATCACATATTCTTCCATTGATGACCTCCCTCTGAGGTATCAGAGACCTACAATGGGAGTACTGTGTCGATTTAGTATGCTGCTATGTAGAGTAGCCCGGTTGTGTGTATGCGATATCTACTGAAAGATGACAGCTTCAGGATTTTGTATGGTGATTTTTTCCTGAAAGCCTACGCGCTTCAAATGAGGTCTCGGGACCTATTTTTGTAAACTTGTTCATATACATACATACATACATACATACATACATACATACATACATACATATATATATATATATATATATATATATATATATATATATATACACACACACACACAGACCTATTCCTGGTGTTTATATGTCTCAAATGGTGAATGTATTTTACATGAGTTTTATGTGTCTTTAAATGTTTATTTTCAATGGACAATGTTTGATTTCAATGTCATGAATGGGAAATATGCTAATCTAGGATGTAATTAGCTAATGAGTCAGCAACTACATTATGTTCCCTAGGGATATGCCTATAAGTGATGGTTTCAAATGATATTTCTAGTAAGCGTACTCTCCAAAAGAGGTGGAGAAGAACAAGATTTCTAATGGTGTAGACATGGTTTAGATGACAAACCACAAGTTGTGACTCCATCAAGACTACCAGATTGCAAACATCATGGGAGACAGCTTCAGTCAGAAGACCTATGACTGCTCGATACTCGACGATGTTATTGGTAGTGGGACCAATACAAACCACTCTTGAACTAACCAAATCTTTAGCCGGGGAATAGAGGACCCAAGCAGCTAAGGTGAGATTCAAGGTGTGGCAGAAAGAACCATCAGCAAAGCCATAGAAAGCCATCTGCATGACCAAAACATGGTATAAACAGACACAGACACTAAACTCAAAACCATATTGAAAATACTAAAAGCACACTGAAAGTCAAGCAATATACATATATACAAGATACCATCCAAGAAATACCTAGGCATAGTACCTTTTAGGTACAACCCATTGCGAGGTTGCCCCAAATGGATTCCATCATAGTCAACAAGCTCATTGGCTCCTTTCTCTAAAACCTTAGAAATGACGAAAGGTCCGTACCACATAGACTTGAACTTACCCTTCCCTAGTTTGTCATATCTCTGGTTGTAAGTCAAAACTAGGTCACCCTCATCAAAGGCACAAGGTTGAGTGGATTTATCATACTGTGTTTTGACACGTTTCTTATGTGCCTCATTAGCCAAGGTAGCATCTCTCCGAGTCTCATCAAGGTTATTCAAGTGAAAAAATATTTCTTCCTCTACGGAAGTGTCTGGGAGAAGTTCGACGGTAAGTTGTAAGGATGAAATCTGACATTGAATCGGTAAGATAGCTTCGAGTCCATAGATAAGTTGGAATGGCGTGAACCCAATGGCTGTTTTCACCAAAGTCCTCTAAGACCAAAGAGCAGAGAAAATAACATGGTGCCAGTTGGATTTATGATCTCCAACCATCCGACGAAGCATAGTTTTTAGAACTTTCTTAATGGCCTCTACCTGACCATTAGCTTGTGGATAATATGGCGTAGAGTTTTCATGGCTAAAAACTAGCTTGGAACTCAATTCCTCCATCATTTGATTACGGAAATGTGATCCATGATCAGTAACAATGGACTACGGGAATCCAAATCTAGCTATGATATGATTGAACAAGAAGAGAACGGTAGTCTTACCATCTTCTGCATATGTAGGCATGGCCTCAGCCCATTTTGTAAAGTAGTCAATGGCTACGATGATGTAACCATGCCCCCCGATTGAGGTAGGATTACAGTGCATAAAGTCAATCCCCCATTTGGAAAATGGGCCAACGGCAATGACGGGGTGTAGCGGAGCAGGATGGGTGCACTTTTTGGGATAAAAATGTGGACAAGGTGGGCATTTCTTAATAGCCTCATGATAGTATTTAAAGACGAAAGGCCAGAAATAGCCAGTGCGAAGGATTTTTTGGGCTGTAGCCATCCCAGATAAATGACCGCCACATGCTTCAGAGTGGCAATCATTCAACATGTGTTCAGCCTCCTCATGGGTGAGGCATCGCTGGAGAATAGAATCAATCCCATGTCTATACAAGGTATCATTTAGGATGAGATAGTATTTCATGTGGTGACTGATATGGTGGTGATCATCACGGGATAAATGTCGCTAAAATCGTTGTGTTTGGAGATAAATAAGCAAATCTCCATATCATGGATAAATAGTGCTAATCAGGAACAAGAATTCATTTGAAAATGAATCACTGGGCTCAGATTCCGTCAAAAAACATGGAAGATCACAAATGAGCTCGACAAAGACCAAGGATTTCTTTGATGTGGCTTTAGAAAATTCCAGATCAAAATCCTGAAGTATGAATATCCATTGGGAGTACTTTCCCCCAAGCACCTGACGAGTCATGATGTAATACATAAGGTTCTAGTCTGCCAATACAGTGGTTGTGAAGAGAAGAATGTAGTGACAAAATTT
Organism: Pseudotsuga menziesii; assembly: GCA_001517045.1. Taxonomy (NCBI): domain Eukaryota; kingdom Viridiplantae; phylum Streptophyta; class Pinopsida; order Pinales; family Pinaceae; genus Pseudotsuga; species Pseudotsuga menziesii. Next base: position 519,954 of record LPNX010231458.1, on the reverse strand, counting down.
TTGTACATCAATGACCATGGCCAATGCTAACTTCTCCATGCATGAATATTGAGTTTCAAAATCCATAAGATTCTTACTGGCATAGTAAATCACATGCTCCTAGCCGTTGGGATTTTCCTGCACCAAAACCATAGCAATGGTAGTAGTGAAGGTAGAAACATACAACAGAGAGTCCTTTGAATAACCTGGGGGGTGTATCATGGGTGAATGAGTCAGAGTGTGTTTGAGGTTATCAAAGGCTCATTGGGCTTGGTCATCCTAGAAGAACGGGGTGTTCTTCTTGAGGAGACACATATAACTGTGCGTTTTCTCAGTGAAATTGCATAGGAAACGGCGGAGAAAGTTTTCCTTCCGTTGCAAAATTTGGAGTTCAAGAAGATTAGTTGGTGCTGGTAGAGCTAAAAGGGTGGTAATTTTCAAGGGATCAATCTGGATGCCATCTTTAGAGACCGCAAAACCTAGTAGATGTCCCCTTTCAATGCAGAAAACACATTTATGCGGATTGAGCTGTATATTATAATGACAGCATCTCAGGAATATCTCTCTAAGATGACCAGGGTGGTCCTCCCATCGCTGTGAATAAGTGGGGAGGTCATCAATGTACAGTTCAAAAATATGTTTAATATCGTGAAATGCATAGGACATTGCACACTGGAACGTGGCTCCAACATTTTTCAAGCCAAAAGGTAACTTCTTATATGAAAAGGTTCCCCATGGGAAAATGAATGCCATCTTGTGCTGATTGGTGGGTAATATCTCAATTTGATTATAGCCAGAGAAGCCATCCATAAATGAGAAGATGACACTTCCAGCACAGTTGTTGATAATCTGATCAATGTGTGGAGTAGGAAAGTTGTCCTTGGGACAAGCTTTATTCAAATACCTAAAGTCGATACATAGTCTAATAGTGCCCTTATTTTTATTGACATGGACAATGTTCAATACCCATTCCATCAGGGGTATGAGATAAATAAATCCAGCTTTGACAAGTTTCTCTAGTTCGGCTTTGATAGCTGCATCCTTCTGAGGATGGACTTGCCTTAGTTTTTTCCTAATAGGTTTGGCCATGGGACAGGTTTTAATCTCATGGACCACAATGGATGGGTCAATCCCCGACATCTCTTCATAGGACCAGGAAAAAATATCATGGAATTCTTTGAAGAGTGCCTTTTATGCTTCAGATTCATTTGTCGAGCAGTTCTGCCCAACATGAACATGCTCGATGGTATCAGGCTTGTCTGATATGTCAATCGGGTTCGTCTGAGTAATGTTGCAAAGGTTTCCTTTAGAATATGTGTCTTGCAACAATATAGGACATTGGGGTACGTTGACAATATCAGTAGGAAACAGGGATGTATAATCATGGTTAACCGAACTGGTGTTGGGGAGGAACATGGATCTATGATGGTGATCCTCCCAAATGGACTAATCCATACTCATGATCTCCATAATGGACTCATCGGAAGGAAAAGTCTCAGAGAGATGGTTCTAACCAGTAAGGTAAATGGTAAGGATTCGAAGCCACTAGATGAAGGTCATCACTGTGATCATCGAAAAGGGTTTGAATGGTGTCATACATTGCTTCGTGTGAACTCAAATAGGTGGACTCAACAACTTGTTTACCCTTAGGTTCATAGTCAAATGAGGCATTCATGTGGACTGTCACAGAATCCATGTTAGGAGGAGTGGATGGAAAAATCCCCATAAGGGATGAATCCTTCAACATGCCTACCCCAATCGACTGGTAAGGAGGAGGGGACTGGCCTAACATGGGGATGTTATTAGCCGTGGAGGTAGTAACATCTGGCGTACAGAAATCAAGCTGTTCAATGGTAACAATTCTCCCTAGAATCAGAAATTGGACTGTTCAGAATACTGTTGAAACAACAGCAGTCATGGAACAAAACCAATTTCTTCCTAGAAGGAGGTTGTAATCTAATGGGGCATGTACCACTTCTACTTGAATGGAAATGGTTTTTCCCCCAAGCTTGACTGTGAGAGCTGATATGAGACCATGCGGCTGGAAACCTCGTTTGTCAAAGGCCTTAAGAGTCGTAGGTGATGTTACAAGCTCGGGAGAGCCGAGAGCTTTCAAACAAGAGAGAGACAAAATGGAGGTCGAAGCTCCTTAATTTAGTACTGTTTGAAAAAAATTCTTTCCAACCACTTTCGTAATGATCTAAAAAGAAATTTTATGGGGTAACCTAGACTTATAGTTCTCAACATTGAAATGAATCAAATTAGTATTATCCGGGTCTAAAGCTCCTAATGCTGTTAACAAGTTTTTGTGCTGTGTAGGATAACTTTGGAGTACTTCTAAGATAGACATTGCACAAGGTGCCTGAGAGAGATCTTCAACTACATTATAAAATTGAGCAGCTCGGGCATTAGGGTTAAATACAACCTTTCGAAGAGTACTCTTGGGTGGATGCAAAAACATGTCGAGAGTAGGCTTCTTGATGGATAGGGGAACACTAGAGAAGGATTCCGGAGAAATAGTAGAGGGAGCTTTCCCTAAAGAAGAATGATCTTCTTTCTTGTCTGCAGTTTTTTCATAATTCTAACTTCGAGTTTGTAGATTAATGGTATTTGAGGACATCATATGAATTTCATCTAACGAACTAGAGTTACCCTGATTAGACATGTGGTTTATCAGTTGTTGCTGAGAGGGAAAAGGATCTGTGAGTACTACGGGTGCGGGATTTGATTTCAGAAATTGGGAGATTTCGTCCCGACGGGGACACTCTCATTAGAGGAAATTTGGGGTCTAAAATGGGCCTTATAACAAAACGCGCCAACAATAAATTTTGTGAGTTGGAATTCAAGAACCAATAGAATTTCAATAAAATAAGTCAACCATAATGGTTGAATTGACATATTTGTCATTAAAAAAAACTACTTTTTTTGTTTGTATTTTCGACATATCTCATTGTATTTTTACTCAAATTTCGATCGGGAGAGCTCATTGGATGTGAAATTTGATTCTGAATCCAACGAGTACCCACACTGCATACTTTTGATGGACCCCGCAACCCCAAAAACAAGAAATGCCTGAAAAAATGTGATGATGACATCATCATCACATTTTTCTGGTATTTCTTGTTTTTGGGGTAGCGGGGTCCATCAAAAGTATGCAGTGTGGGTACTCGTTGGATGCAAAATTAAATTCCGCATCCAACGAGCTCTCCCGCTCATAATTTGAGTAAAAACACAAGGAGATATGTCTAAAATACGAACACAAAAAGTAGTTTTTCTCATTCTTCCTCCAAAATTAATCACTATTTTTTTGTTATTTTAACTATTGTTTTATTGTTTTAACTATTATTTTATTATTTTCCTTAGGAGGCCCATTTTAGACCCCAAATTTCCTCTAATTTTTGAGAAATGGTCACCTCCGCATAGTAGACATGGATATTTTTCCTTTCTTTTGCCTTTATTGTTATCACTTTTGGTTGGTCTTGGATTCTCCTGTTGGTTTCCAGGTTTTTTATTCTTATTTTTACCCTTCTTTTTATTGTTTCCCGAGGTTTGATTACTTTGAATGGAATTGATCTCGGAGGAAACCTTAGGAGTCAAAGGAGTAGGGGTGGAATTATGGGGTTGCTTGGCAGGTTTTTCTACTGACGGGGACTAGATTGAACCAACAATCCCATCAACAGGTACTTCTACTGGTGGCTTGGTGGGATCGGTGCTTGGGCGAGGAGCTTGAGGAATCAAGTCATAAAGAGTTCCATATTGGGAATAGACCAAGTCTAGATACTGGGCTCAACTAATAGCCTGCTCTTCAGTAATGGCACCACCCATATCCACATCTGTTGGGACGCGTACTCTAAGGATCATTAGTTTTGGTAACTCCACGGTTGTTGAGAAAGTTTGTAAGCGGAGTTACGGGTCAAAATAGTCTTAGGGGTGTTGGGGTAAGTCAAAGCCCCTTTTGTAATAAACTCATGGTTTAAATCCAGGGTTTAGGGTTTTTGGGTGCCCATGGTTTGAAGCCATGGTTTTGTAATAGCACGATGTATAAATAGGCATTTTTGTAAATAAGAAAATGAGGCTTTTTGATGTAAAGAAAGAAAGGTGAAGCTAAGGCTTATTGTGTAAGGAAAGGTTAAGTCCCAGCTGTGTGCGTGGACGACCTCTGCAGCTATGTGCGTAGAGGGCTTTTGTAAGAAGATTAAGGAAATATCTGCAGCTGTGTGCGCAGAGGCCTGCTGCTGTGTGCGCGGATTTTAAGGACTGAAGGGATCTGCAGCTGAGTGCGCAGATCAAACTGTGGTTTTGTAGCAAGTTGAATAAAACACAGTTTTGTGGACATAGCCCCTACACTGGGGGTGAACCACGTTATATCTGGTGTTGTGGTTTCTTGTGTTGTTTATCTTTCTGTTGTCTTTTATGCATTAATAACTGTATACATTTGATAAATTAGATCACTGCTAATAACAAGCTTCGCTGTGAAGTCCCTGTAGTGGGTTAAGCAAGTCACGGTTGTTTATCTATCTACGAAGTTGTATATGAGTGAATGATAAAGCTGTTTAATTATTGATTAATAAGTTTATTAAAGGCTAAGGTATAGTAATATCCCTCTCTACTTGTAGAAACCTGATTCTGCGGCACCCCATAGCTGTTTTGGGTGAGACTGCAACCTGCGCGTAGGTTGTTTCCGAAAGGGACAACACTGTGGGTCTTTTGTTGGTGCGACATAAAAGGATTAAACCCGGGTCTGCCCTATTGCCCAACAAATTGGTTCCGTTGCCAGTTGAAATCAGTAACTGCTCAAGAGGGGTTTACGTCGTACCTCGAGGGCTATGTTCTGGAGGCCCTCTGTGACGAAAATCGGTGATTGGTTTGCTGAGACTTATCTGAAATTCACGCAACAAGAGAACACAAATCCACATTGTAGCGCACGTGACTTTTTACAAAGGTATGTTTTTTTTGATGCTTATGAAATTTTCTTTGGTAGTATCCACATAGAGTTGCACCAGTGGTTGTCTAGGTTAACAGAGAGAAGGACGAACTTCCAAGCTCGATGGGTTCCCACGTGGACCCCCACAAGGGTCAATCTTGTGCAACACATGAACAACGAGGTATCCCGCGCTGTTGATTTCTGGACGATGCGAACATTGGAAGCCTTCGTGACAGAGTTTGCTATTGACACAAGTACCTCCTTCAGCGAAGCTAAATGACAGTTTTTCAAAGGCCCCCGTGGTAAATTTTTGAATTCATT
>LPNX010231458.1:462403-500408 GCA_001517045.1 Pseudotsuga menziesii | reverse complement strand
TTTCAATGTCATGAATGGGCAATATGCTAATCTAGGATGTAATTAGCTAATGAGTTAGCAACTACATTATGTTCCCTAGGGATATGCCTATAAGTGATGTTTTCAAATGATCTTTCTAGAAAGCATACTCTCCGAAAGAGGGAGATAAGTACAAGATTTATAATGGTGTAGACATGGTTTAGATGACAAACCATGAGTTGTGAGTCCATCAAGACTACCATATTGCGAACATCATGGGAGATAGCTTTAGTCAGAAGACTTATGAATGCTTGATACTCAACGATTTTATTGGTAGTGGGACCAATACAAACCGCTCCTGAACTAACCAAATATTCAGCCGGGGAATAGAGGACCCAAGCACCTAAGGCGATATTCAAGGTGTGGAAGCAAGCACCATCAGTGAAGCCGTAGAAAGCCATATGTATGTCCAAAACATGGTATAAATAGACATTGACACTAAACTCAAAACCATATTGAAAATACTAAAAGCACATTGAAAGTCAAGCAATATACATATATACAAGATACCATCCAAGAAAGACCTAGGAATAGTACCTTTTCAGGTACAACCCATTGTGAGGTTTCCTCGAAGCGATTCCATCGCAACCAATGAGCTCTTAGGATCCTTTCTCTAAAACCTTGGAAATGACGAAAGGTTCGTACCACATAGACTCGAACTTACCCTTCCCTAGTTTGTCATATCTCTGGTCATAAGTCAAAACTAGGTCAACCTCGTCAAAGGCATGAGGTTGGACGAATTTATCATACTACGCCTTGATGCGTTTATTATGTGCCTCATTAGCCAAGGCAGCATCTCTCCAAGTCTCGTCAAGGTTATTCAAGTATAAAAATCTTTCTTCCTCTGTGGAAGTGTCTGGGAGAAGTTCGATGGAAAGTTGTAAAGACAGAATCTAACATTGAATGGGTAAGATAGCTTTGTATCCATAGACAAGATGGAATGGCATGAAACCAGTGGCTATTTTCACTGAAGTCCTATAAGCCCAAAAAGTGGAGAAACAAACATGGTGCCAGTTGGATTTATGATCTCCAACCATCCGACGAAGCATAGTTTTTAGATCTTTGTTAATGGCCTCTACCTAACCATTAGCTTATGGATAATATGGCATAGAGTTTTCATGGAGAAAACCTAGCTTGGCACTCAGTTCCCCCATCATTTGAATATGGAAATGTGATCCATGATCAGTAACGATGGACTGCGGGACTCCAAATCTAGCTATGATATGATTGAACAAGAAGAGAGCGACAGTCTTACCATCTTCTGCATATGTAGGCATGGCTTGATCCCATTTTGTAAAATAGTCAATGGCTACGATGATGTAACCATGCCCCCCGGCTGAGGTAGGCTTACAATGCATAAAGTCAATCCCCCATTTGGCAAATGGGCCAACGGTAATGATAGGGTGTAGTGGAGTAGGATGGGTGCACTTTTTGGGATAAAAATGTTGACAAGGTGGGAATTTCTTAACAACATCATGATAGTATTTGTAGATGGAAGGATATAAATAGCTAGTGTGAAGGATTTTTTGGGCTGTAGCAATCTGAGATAAATGATCGCCACATGCTCCAGAGTGGCAATCATTCAACACATGTTCAGCCTCCTCATGGGTGAGGCATTTCCAGAGAATACAATCAATCCTACATCTATACAAGGTATCATTCAAGATGAGATAGTATTTCACGTGGTGACGGATATGGTGGAGATCGTCACGGGATAAATGCGGCTGAAATCGTTGTGTTTTGAGATAAACAACCAAATATCCATACCACGGATTACTAGTGCTAATCAGGAACAGGAATTCATCCGAAAATGAATCACTGGGCTCAGATTCTATCGAAGCACAGGGAATATCACACGTGAGCTCGGAAAATACCAAGGATTTCTTTGATGTGGCTTTGGAAAATTCCATATCAAACTCCTGAAGTATGACTATCCATAGAGGGTACTTTCCCCCGAGCACCTGACGAGTCAAGATGTAATACATAGGGTTCTGGTTTTCCAATACAGTGGTTGTGTGGAGCAAAATGTAGTGAGGAAATTTTTGTACAACAATGACCGTGGCCAATGCTAACTTCTCCATGCATGAATATCAAGTTTCAGAATCCACAAGTTCTTACTGGCATAGCAAATCATGTGCTCCTGGCCATTGGGATTTTCCTGCACCAAAACCACAGTGATGGTAGTAGTGGAGGAAACAACATACAAGAGAAGGTCCTTTAAATAATCTGGGGGGTGTATCATGGGTGAATGAGTCAGAGCGTGTTTAATATTATCAAAGGCACATTGTGCTTGGTCAGCCCAGGAGAATGGGGTGTTCTTCTTGAGGAGATGCATATAACCATGCATTTTCTCAGCGAAATTGCATACGAAACGATGGAGAAATTTTTCCTTCCCTTGCAAACTTTGGAGTTCAAGAAAATTAGTTGGGGCTAGTAGAGATAAAATGGTGGCAATTTTCAAGGGATCAATCCAGATGCCATCTTTAGAGACCACAAAACCTAGCAGACATCCTGTTTCATTGCAGAAAACACATTTATGCAGATTGAGTCGTATATTATAATGACGACACATCAGGAATATCTCTCTAATATGACCGGGGTGGTCCTCCCATTGCTGTGAATGAGCAGGGAGGTCGTCAAGGTATGGTTCAACAATATGTTTAATATCATGAAACGCATAGGACATCGCACACTGGAATGTGTCTCCAACATTTTTCAAGCCAAAAGGTAACTTCTTATATGCAAAGGTTCCCCATGGGAAAATGAATGTCATCTTGTGCTGATCAGTGGGTAATATCTCAATCTGATTATAGCCAGATAAGCCATCCATAAATGAGAAGATGACACTTCCATCTTAGTTGTCGATAATCTGATTGATGTGCAGAGTAGGAAAGTTGTCCTTGGGACAAGCTTTATTCAAATCCCTAAAGTCGATACAGAGTCTAATAGTGCCCTTCGTTTTATTGATAGGGACAACATTGGATACCCATTCCTTCAGGGGTACGGGATAAATAAACCCATCTTTGAGAAGTTTCTCTATTTTAGCTTTAATAGATACAGCCTTCTGAGGATGGACTTGCCTTAGTTTTTGCCTAACAGGTTTGGCCATGGGATAGGTTTTAATCTCATGGACCACAATGGATGGGCCAATCCCTAGCATCTATTCATAGGACCAGGCAAAAATATCACGGAATTCTTTGAAAAGTGCCTTGTATGCTTCTGATTCATCTGCCAAGCAGTTCTGCCCAACATGAACATGCTCGATTGTATTAGGCTTGGCTGATATGTCAATCAGGTTCATCTGAGTAATGTTGCAAAGGTTTCCTTCAGTATATGTGTCTTGCAACAATATGGGACTTTGGGGTACATTGACAATATCATTAGGAAATAGGGATGTATAATCATGGTTAACCGAACAGGTGTTGGGGAGCAACATGGATCTATGATGGTGATCCTCCCAAATGGACTCATCCGTACTCATGATCTCCATAATGGACTCATCGAAAGGAAAAGTCTCAGAGAGAGAATCTAGAATAGGAAGAGATGGTTCTAACTAGTAAGGTAAATGGTAAGAATTCGAAGCCACTAGATGAAGGTCGTCAGTGTGATCATCGGAAAGGGTTTGAATGGTGTCATACATTGCTTCGTGTGAACTCAACGAGGTCAACTCAACAACTTGTTTACCCTTAGGCTCATAATCAAATGAGGAAATCGAGTGGATTGACGTGGAATCCATGTTAGGAGGAGTGGATGGAAAAATACCCATAAGGGATGAATCCTTCAACATGCCTACCCCAGTCGATTGGTATGGAGGAGGGAATTGGCCTAACATGGGGATGTTATTAGCGATGGAGGTAGTAACATCTAGTGTACATAAATCAAGCTGGTCAATGGTAACAATTCTCCCTAGATGTGGAAATTGGACTATTCATAATACTGTTGAAGTGACAACAGTCATGGCATAGAACCAATTTCTGCCTAGAAGGAGGTTGTAATCTAACGAGGCATCTACCACTTCTACTTGAATGGAAATGAGTTTTCCCCCAAGCTCAAATACGAGAGCTGATATGAGACCATGGGGCTGGAAACCTCATCTGTCAAAGGCCTTGAGAGTCGTAGGTGATGTTACAAGCTCAGGAGAGCCAAGAGATTTCCAACAAGACAGAGACAAAACGGAGGTCGAAGCTCCTTCATCTAGTACTGTTCAAAAAAAAATATTTCCAACCATTTTCATAATTATTTGAAAAGCAAGTTTATGGGGTAACCTAGACTTATATTTCTCAAAATTGAAATGAATCAAATTAGTATTATCCGGGTCTAAATCTCCTAATGCTATTAACAAGTTTTTGCACTGTGTAGGACAACTTTTGAGTACTTCTAAGGTAGACATTGCACAAGGTGCCTGAGTGAGATATTTAACTACATTATAAAATTGAGCAGCTTAGGAATTAGGGTTAAATACAACCTTCCGAAGAGTACTCTTCGGTGGACGCAAAATCATGTCGAGAGTAGGCTTCTCGATGGATAGGGTAACATCAGACGAGGATTTCAGAGAACTAGTAGTGGGAGATTTCCCTAAAGAAGAATGGTCTTCTTTCTTGTCTATGGTTTTATCATAATTCTGACTTCGATTTTGCAGATTAATGGTATCCAAGGACATCATATGAATTTCCTCTAACGAACTGTTAGTTTTTCAACATTCAAGCTAGCATTATGTTAGGATCTTTACTGAGAGAACAACAAGTACAACAATCAAACACAAGAGACAATGAACACAGTGTTTTTCATCAGGGAAACCATAAATGGATAAAGCCCTACAAATTCCTCAGAGATAGAATCAACACAAAAGGTAAAACCCCAAAATAGTAAGATGCACTCTCAACAACATTAATCTTCTTCTTGTCTAGCCCTAGTGTCTTCTCCTTCCTTAACTATGCGCTACACTTGAGTGTGTGAGTGATTCGTTCTAAATAGAGAGTCTAGCTCTCTATTTATACTAATCTTGACATGACTAAAATGCTACTAGGTCTGACCTCTACTTGGAGAGTCTCATAACCCTAGTGCCCCGGAACTTCGGGGACTTTAACCCTTAGACAATCGGAGGGTTATCCACTATGACTTGACATGACTTGTTTACATTATTCATTCTCCCGATTGGAACACCGGGGTGTGACATAACATGATAACATCTCGGAATAAACATTGGGTTACAATAGATGAGAAATACAAGTGAATACATTCCGAAGTTACAATTACATCAACACTCCCTCTTAACTAGGAAGGTATTCTCTCGACACAATTTTCATCACTGGTATTCTTCTGTAGTTCTTCTTTTCATATGCATCTTCAAGTCATATTTCATCTGGATCTGGATCATCACCCGATCTAGATCATCACCACTGGATATGGATCATCACTGGATCTGGATCATCATCACTGGATCTGGATCATCACTCGATCTGAGTCATCATTGCTGGATCTGGATCATTACTTGATCTGGATCATCACTGCTAGATCTGGATCATCACTCAATCCAGATCATCACTAGTGGATTTGGATCATCACTTGATCTGGATCTCTCGGAGTCATCATAACTGGATCTATATCATAGCTCGATCTGGATCTCATCTGGTCATCATCATGTGTGCTATCTCATCATAGGAAGTTCTACAAAGCCAGCCTTCTTTAATGCTAGTTGTAGGCCTAACCATCATGTAGGTCTTCACCCAACACTTACATCTGACCTACTCATCAGAAAGGCATGCCCAACACTCACATCTGATCATGTAGAAACCTACAATCACAACAGAAAGGCCCAACACTCACATCTGACCTGAAAGGAACTAAATCCTCCACCCTCACCAGAAAGGCCCCCAGTCCCAGACTGAGCTACCTGGTAACGGACCAGGTGCCTCCATTCTCCCAGAGAATAGCAGTTGTCCTTATATCTGACCTGGTAGGAACCAAATCCTACACCCTCGCCAGAATGACCTGCACTCACATCTAACCTGGAAGGAACCAAATCCTCCACCCTTGTTAGAAAGGCCTGCAATCCCAGACTGAGCTACCTGGTAATGGACCAGGTGCCTCCACTCTCCTGAAGAGTGGCAGTTTCCCTTACATCTATCCTACTTGAAAAAATGGCTAGCACTCATATCTGACATGGAAGGAACTGAATCCTCTCACCATGATAGAATGGCTTAGCCCTTACATCTGACCTGCTCGTCAGAATGGCTTTGTGACTCATCAATTTCCCTTGGAGGAAAACTCAATCTTAAGAACACTAAGATTCTCCCTAAATTACTTTAACTTCACTCTAGCCAATGGCTTTGTCAACACATCAGCTATCTATTCCTTCGTCCAACATACTGGAGCTTCACTGCTCCTCTCTGCACCATATCCTTGATATAGTGATACTTGATCTTGATGTGCTTAGACTTGTCATGGAACACTGGATTCTCTGAATACTTCATGCAACTTTGGTTGTCACAATGTATACAAGTAGCATCCATCTAGAGATCAAATAAATCAGACAGTAGCTTCTGCAGCCATACTGCCTCACAACTAGCTGAACAAGCTGTGACATACTCTGCTTCAGCTATACTCAGTGCTGCATAGGATTGCTTCCTGCTAAACCAAGAGATCACACCTAATCCCATATTGAAGCAACACCCTGGAGTGCTCTTCCTATCGATGGCACTACCTGCCCAATCTGAATCAACATAACCCTCCAGGTTAATCCTTTGATTCACATCGTACTTGAGCCCATAATCAACTGTACCCCTCAGGTACCTCAGAATATGCTTTGCAGCAATCAAGTGAACATTTCTCGGATCTGTCAAGAACTAGCTCAAGGTGTTCACAACAAAGCAAATTTATGGTCTCGTGTTTGTCAGGTAGATCAATGACCCAATCATCTGACGATACATCGTAGCATCAACTGACTCTGATGAATCATCGCTCAATAGCTTCAAGTTCGATGCCATAGGTGTGGCCATATTCTTGCAGTCCATCATCCCAAACCTTTTCAGGATCTCTATTGCATACTTCCCTTGTCCAAGGAAGATTCCATCTGCACTCTGCCACACCTACATACCTAGAAAATAATGCATCATACCCAAGTCCTTCATCTCGAACTCGGCAGTAAGCTTTCTCTTCGTATCAGCAATCAACCCATCTATACCTGTTAAAAACAGATCATCTACATATAGTAGAAGCATCACTGGGTTGCCATCTTCAACCTTGTATTAAAGGTTGGAATCTACTTTACTCTTGATAAAGCCCAAACTGGATAGAAATCTATCAATTCTGCCGTACCAGGTCGTGGGTGCCTATTTCAAACCATACAGGGCTTTCTTCAATCTACATACATGAGACTCCCTGTCATGTGTCTCAAAACTGAGTGGTTGTTCTACATACACTTCCTCTTCTACTACACCATTCAATAAAGCAGTCTTGACATCCATCTGGTGTATCTTCCATTTCATCACTACAGCCAGAGCAAGTACTGATCTAGCTATAGGTGCAAAGGTTTCTTCATAGTCTATTCCTTCCTTTTGAGAGAAACCCCAAGCCACAAATCTTTCCTTGTATTTTTCAATGCTACCATCTGCAGCATGTTTGATCTTGTAGATCCATTTGGAAGTTACAACTGACTTCCCGTCTGGTCTTGGGACAACATCCCAAACATCATTCTTTATGATTGATTGGTATTCTTTGATCATAGCATCCTTCCATTCTTTCCGTTCTGCTGCTTCTTCATAACTAGAAGGCTCTTTATCAATGAAATCACATAGTAAAGCTACATACCCGGAGCAGGATCTGGTCCTCTTTCTTTCTCTGCGATTATCTTATGGAGCCCCATATCTTTCCACACCTTGGATAAGTTCTCGTACCCAAGCAGGTTTCCTCTTATGAGGATTCTTCTCCAGAGGTGTATCTACAGGTCTTTGTGGTTCTTCAAATTCTTGATCTTCTTCTTGAGTTTCTTCATTCACGGTTGTATCATGAATTCTGGGTGCTTCTACTTCTTCAGGTTCTTCAGCAGGTCTCTTTCTGGATTTATTGTAAGCTGTGTCTTCATCAAATGTCACATCCTTGCTGATGTCAATATTCTTGTATCCTGGGAAATATATTCTGTAAGCCTTCGAGCTTTCAGATTATCTCACAAATATACCCTTCTTTCCTGAAGGATCTAATTTAGTCCTCTTCTCTTTTGGAATGTGGATGTACATAGGACAGCCGAATATTTTGAGATGGTTGATTGCTGGTTTCTTGCTGGAGAAGACTTCTTCAAGAGTCTTGTTCTCAAGTACTCTATGTGGAGTATGGTTCTGTACATACATAGATGTTCTGGCAGCTTCCACCCAAAGATGCATAGGAAGATCTTGATCATGAAGCATTGCTCTTGTAGCTTCCATGATAGTTCTATTCTTCCTCTCTGCAATCCCATTCTGTTGTGGATTGTAAGGAGTGGACAACTCCCTCTTAATCCCTGATTCTTTGCATAGCTCTTTGAATTCATTTGAAGTGAATTCTCCACCATTATCTGATCGAAAGGTATTAATCTTCTTTTCAATATGGTTCTTGATTAAGGATTTGAATTCCTTGAACTTACTGAATACTTCATCTTTGTTCTTCATGAAGTAAACCCATGTATTCCTAGAAAAGTCATCAATAAAAGAAACATAATATGCATACCCTCTTAGAGAGTTTGATGACATAGGACCACATACATCAGAGTGGATGATTTCCAATATTCATTTTGCTTTGCTTTCACTGCTTGGAAATGTCTTCAATGTATTCTTTCCTTTTGCACATCCTTTGCAAACCCCATCATGTTTTTCTTGGATTTTTGGAAGACCTTCAACAGCTTTGCTTGCAATAGGTAGTGCTCTGTAATGCACATGTGCAAGCCTTCTATGCCAAAGTTCACTTGGCTCTACTGTGTCATGGACTAAGGCTTGTTCTGGATGGCCCTTCAATTTGTACAAACCTCCTTCTTGTTCTCTAATCACTACTACATCATCGATAGTCTTTCCTTTTGGCCACATGATGACTTGACCATCTATGAATGCAACCCACATTCCTTTTGAATCTAATTCTGATATGGAGAGAAGGTTCTCCTCGAGTCCTGGAACAAACAATACTTCTTTCATTGTTAGAGACTTTCCAAATTCTAGCTTATAGGAAGATTCCCCACTACCTTTTATTGGATATTGGTAGTCATCTCCTAGCTTCACCTTGTGAGGTGATTCATGTTATCATAGTCTCACAAAGGATTCCTTGAATCTATTCATATGTTTGGAATCCCCACTGTCTATAAGCCAATCATCACTTCCATGAGTAATGTTACTTGTGAGAACGGAGATCAGAACATATTCATCCTCACTTGAAGAATCTTCACTTTCATATCTGGATCTCTTCTTGGATGGTTCATCATCCTCTGCAGGATGAGTATGATGTCTTCTTTTGTTGCTCCTCTTCATTAGTTTCTGTTTCTTAGGACAATTCCTTGCATAGTGTCCTACTTCATCACATGTATAACACATGATCCTAGATAAATATTTTCTAGTGTTATCTTTGTGAGAGTGCTTACCTCTGGAGCTATGAGATCTTCTTTTGGTTGACTTGGAATGTGATTTGGAGTGTACTGTGAGAGCTTGATCTTCACTTCCCATATTTTCTTCTTGACCTACTATCCGAGCTTCTTCTTGAGAGCACTCTTCCCATAGTCTTCCAAATTTGACTAACTTCTTTCTAGCACAGATTCCTTGGATGAAAGAATCCCATGAACTAGGAAGGCGATTCAAGGTAGTCATCACAATCTCTGCATTTTCCACTTCTTCATCAACAACTTCTAGTTGTTCCTTGATTTGAGAAACTCTTGTGAAGTAAGACTGGATTGTTTCTACATTCTGAATCTTCACATTCTTCAGTTGGTTTCTTAGAGTCATCTTCCGATTTATGTTCTTCCATTCAAACAATTTGGTTAGGGCATCAAACATAGCTTTAGGTGTCTTGAGAGAGGACACCTGAGGTATAAGGTGATCCTTGATAGAATTAACAATGATCCTCTTTGCCATAACCATCTTCTTCTTATGTGAGGCCTTAGCCTCATCTCCCTCTAGAACTGGAACCTCCTCATGGATGTAGGAGTCCAAATCATTCTCTTCCAGGACCAGGGAGATCCTATATTTCCAATCTCGGAAGTTATCAGCTCCATCAAGCTTTTCATCAAGGTTGGTATGATGAGACATCTTAACTAAGAACCTCAAATGGAAATACAAAAGATTTCAGATCTTACCAGGTCAAGATGTTGGATCTGAAACTTGAGCTGAAATCCTACAGAGCTGGTTCAAGAGAAAATTAGGGTTTTGCTTTTCCCGAGTTCTGTCCACCCAAATGTATTGAAATTTGTCCCTAAATTTGATTTTGGGGAGGAAATCAATCTAGGCCTAGGTTCACTGAAAAATTCCTCTTCTGTGAAAATCCCTAATTTTCGGCAGCAGTGACAGGTCCAAAACTGAAAAACCTCAGAATTGGATTCTGCTTCGATAGAAAGATGTTCCCTAAGGAGGAGAATTATTCCAAATTACTTTTGTTGAAAATATATAGAGAGAGATCCACAAAGTAGGAAGCCCTAGTTCCCGCAGCTGCACAATGTCTTCTTCTCAGGTTAGCTCTGATACCATGTTAGTTTTTCAACATTAAAGCTAGCATTATGTTAGGATCTTTATTGAGAGAACAACAAGTATAGCAATCAAACACAAGAGACAATGAACACAGTGTTTTTCATCAGGGAAACCATAAATGGAGAAAACCACGCAAATTTTTCAGAGATAGAATCAACACAAAAGGTAAAACCCCAAAACAGTAAGATGCACTCCCGATAGTAGTAATCTTCTTCCTATCTAGCCCTAGTGTCTTCTCCTTCCTCAACTATGCGCTACACTTGAGTGTGTGAGTGATGTGTTCTAAATAGAGAGTCCAACTCTCTATTTATACTAATCTTGACATGACTAAAACCCTACTAGGGCTGACCTCTACTTGGAGAGTCTAATAACCCTAGTGCCCTGGAACTGGGGGGACTTTAACCCTTAGACAATCGGAGGGTTATCCACTATGAATTGACATGACTTGTTTACATTATTGATTCTCCCGATTGGAACATCGGGGTGTGACATAACATGATAACATCCTAGAATAAACATCGGGTTACAATATATGAGAAATAAAAGTGAATACATTCCAAAGTTACAATTACATCAACTCGAACTAGAGTTACCCTGATTAGACATGTGGTCTATTAGTTGTTGCTGAGAAGGAAAAGGATCTGTGAGTACTGTGGGTGTGGGATTTGATTTCAGAAATTGGGAGATTTTGTCCCGACGGGGACACTCTTTTGACAAATGGTCACCTCCACATAGCATACATGGATATTTTTCCTTTCTTTTCCCTTTATCGTTATCACTATTGGTTGGCCTTGGATTCTCCTGTTGGTTTCTGGGTTTTTTATTCTTATTTTTACCCTTCTTTTTATTTTTTCTCGAGGTTTGAGTACTTTTAATGGAATTGACCTCGATGGAAACCTTAGGAGTCGAAGGAGTAGGGTGGCATGCTGGGGTTGCTTGGCAAGTTTTGCTGCTGATGGGGACTAGATTGAACCAAAAATCCCATCAATAGGTACTTCTACTGGTGGCTTGGTGGGATCGGTGCTTGGGCGAGGAGCTTTAGGAATCAAGTCATAAAGAGTTCTAGACTGGGAATAGACCAAGTCTAGATACTGGTGTTAGCTGGAATATTTCACCTCCTGCGGACAGTAAGGTGTTTTATTGGTATGAATGGTTCAGATCCAGAACAAATAGAGGACAGAGGTTTAAGACTCTCCCTAGACACTGTAGATACCTATAATGAAATGCTTTGATCGTTACCCTGTGTACTTGCAATAAGCTTCAACACGCAAATAGATCAAGGCAACCCGAATATAATCTACTGATCTATGTTAGTGACCAAGGAATCTAACAACATACATGTGAAATCGAACAACAACAATATATGTGGGACATAAATCAACTTGCATTAATATAGAAATATGAAGAAGTTTACAACCAAGCCTGAGTGCTGACATGCATCTCCATGAAACTAAGCATTCTCATCCCCAAAAGCTCCGACTCTAGCTCTCTATACTCTCCCAAATGATCTTGGGCCAAGTGATCAATCCAATAGCACAACACTACCTTAAGAGTTCCCCCCCTCAACCATGGCCATAAGCTTGTATTTATAAGGCTTATTGGATATGGTAGGTTGAGAGATTAGTGGGTGAGGTGGCCTCTAAGATCCTAGGATGAGGGATCTCGAGCTCAACTAACCCACAATAGTAGGGATAAGGGAGGACATGAGGCTTATCATCTAGAAGCCTCAAGAAACTTCTATTTTTCCCTTTTTACCTAGGGTACCACATTTCTCCTTCAATGATAGAGCATTTCTGGTAATAACTGCTTATGGACCAAGCACCATAAGCGGTGGCACCACTTGTGGGCAATAGGGGATGGGCAGTGCGAACAAGGGTACCGCTTCTGGATAAAGGGGAAAGCACGGTACTGGGAATTTTCATAGAAGCTTGATGATAACCATGAGTTTCCACTCCAAGAGCTAGGATTCAGGGAAATTAGGCATGTCAAAGTTCTTATCACATGATGGTGATAGGATTTTGGTATAACAGGATGCCCGCCAAAGCATGAGTCTTAGAGGGATATGATAAACGAGAGATTTGAGAGAACAAGTCGTTGCCATGATATGAAAATGTTGGCTCAATTAGAGCATGTCATCAAGTAGGCATCTGTAGTACATCAATATTTTGGCTCATAGACACAAGTAACCAACTCATGGCTGCATACCAATACATGGTAGATCCATGGGAGGAATAAACAAGCATGGCTACTAGAATACCATGTAGATCCATGTGATAGAGGACTCAAACTTGGACATAGCTACCAGACATACAATGTAGATCTATGTCATATAGACACAAATTTGAGCATAGCCACGACCATACAAATGTGGAACCATGCTAGATATACAAAACTCCATCGCAACCTAGGGGAAAAGCAATGAGCGCTTTAAACTAACACCCAGGGTCTTTGTCTCGTCTTCTACAAAGTACGATTCTATCCATGTGTTTAAAATGATATGAAGTCAAACATGGTAGAAACCACTTGATTACCAGCCAATGATGTGAACCGTTAACACGTGCAAGGGAGATCACCATTAATGTCAATTATTCCCAAGGTACCCTAGTACAATCTACTGAGTGTGAATAGATGTCCAGATGTCGAACACCCATTCGATTCTATCGATCAAAGGTCAATGATGTGAACCTATGTCGAGAGCGAGAGAATCTATCATTAAGGCATACAGATCTCAAGGTACTAAATATTGTTTCTAAGACTGTTTCCCGAATAATAAGCTGATGCCGATGGGAAAAGTCTCGTTGAAGGAGGGCCATGATGAGTCCCACATCGATGACAGAAAACTTGGAACATAGTTCTGGAATTATGTGAATGTAGTAACCATATGACTGACTCAAAGATACTGACACAAAGACTGTGTAGACTGCAGAGGTAAAAAATTTTCAAATCCCTTTTGAACATTGGGCGGCATGACAAAAATACTTGGCAGCATGACTGAATGGGACAGACACACAATGCGATAGTGGACAATGCAATCTTTTGAAAGACTCAAAGGATTGACATGACTCATGAAAGTGGATCATCACAGAGATTAGCTGAATACCCAATTGACTGACATGATGTGTAGACAAGTGCCATGTTCAAAGGTAACGACAAACAACTACCATTATTTTCAAAATGATTCCCTTCCCATTTCCCCCATCATGATTGATGAGTGCCTCTTTTCGGTTTTACGAGTTCAAAGAGGGTAACAAACACTCGATATAGCTTGTTGGAAGACAAGTCCAGAATCATATATTTTACGAACCTGAGAGAGGAGGGGTTCGTTCCCAAAATGGGCCTCTTAATGTTTAATTTAATGAGTCCACTGAAAGAAAACTCAGTATCATTCATGTTTAGAGAGTCTGAATGAATACGAAAGAAAAATCCAAAGGGGTATTTTTTCGTATGATTTAGTCTTTAAGGCCCGGAAAAGTGTAAAATCATACCTTAGAGAACTCTTCCAGTCATGATTGGCTGGAGTGTTCCTTTTTCATAAATAGTCCTATCCGAACTGAAAAAGAGATAACCTACCTTCGGACGAATGACTCTTCAAATACTTTAATGAGCGTGAAGAAGACAAGATTGCTCGACTATCTTTTCATATTTAGGGAGCCTAAAAAGAGTTTAAAGAGGACTCCATTATCCTTTTTCATGTTTGACTCCAGAGCATGAAAAATTAATAAACTAAGCTCAAACCAAATTTCATGTTTTAACCAGAGCACCAAAAATGAAATGTAAGCTCAACACCATCTTACTATTTTTAACGAGCTCAAAGATTAGTTGAAAGAATGCTGGAGGATTGGTTTCATTTATATGCAAGCTCAAAACCAATGGGTAAACTATGCTTGAAAAATACCATTAACATGACATACAGAGGTTGGAATCTTTAACCCAACATGATTGCTAGCGAAGCTTACCTGTCAAAACCCTAATTTTTCACAAAAATTTAAAATTTTGAGATAACAATAAATGCTAAAACCTACGGTTTACTAACAACTAACAGTTGGAATAAAGGAAACAGTCAAGTAATTAGTTTCACTAAAATCTAAAATAACTTAACAGTTTATTTTTCGTACCAAGAATAAAATCTTTTTGTGTGCTGTTTGTTTCAGTTTACTGATTAGTTCTTTTATGTCAGTAGGTGGAATCTACTTTTGAATCTAGGGCTTACTTAGCAATCGTGCTAACGCAGATGAATACTATTTCTTATAGTTTTTACAGGTATGATCGATCGAGTATATTTTAAGAGATCTTTTAGTGTCAGCAGTATTTTGTTTGCAAATTAAAAACTTAGTAAAAATAAGCTGCTAAACTCTAGACAGCTCCTGTAAGGTAAAATCATTTGATGTTCATCAGTGTTTCAATTAAACAAGATTGGAAGTAAGTAACGACAGTATAACATATTTGCAACTCTAAACATTAGAATATCAGTTACAAGTGATTCTACTTTAGTCTAAGTGTTTTTTAACATTTATAAACATTGTTTTTGTCAGTATTTATGCAATAGTATCTTATCTTGCATGTGTATTTATTGACCCTTATTTTGTTTCTATAAGATACTTATAGCCTATTATCTTCTGGACGGTAAAAATATTCGAGTGTAAAACTATGACCATCATGCCCTTCTATATGAGCTTATGTTTTCCGCTATTTTATTCCCAAGTCTAACTCTGTGTTCTAGTAACTTTTGGATTTAATAGGGTCATTCCTATTCCAATTATCAGTTTTACTTTCATAATTATCTTATTGTTCACTAGACATTCTGCACGAGAATAAAACCAAGTTGAGTTATACTCCCAAGTGCTATCAAAGTATTGTCGCTTAAACTATGTGATAGAATTTCATGATAACATTCTTATCTTTAGCTGTGTACTACTTCACAGCTTTGATGCTATTTGAGTTATCAGTTCAAGTAAATTTCGTAGATATGCATAATCGATTTGTTTGATGGACATTCAATCTACCAATAGTTTGTTATTATAATGTATTTTAATCTGGCCTTTAAATTCCTTTGCATTATTACAAGGTACTATCTATAAGGTTTAGACTTGTAATATCCTTGTTGCAAAAGGGTTTACTATGCACAAGCTATAGTTTATCTTTGCTACTAGAGAAAATATAGTCATTTAATAGTTAGCATGCAGTCTTTTATACTACATTAAAGACTTAAAATTTGACCTAATCTATAAACAAGACATATATTACATGATTTCTATCTTATCAAAACAATGTTTAGAGTATAGTTATGCCACCAATTATATCGTTATGATGATGTTATTATATGAAAATATAATGTCATTGGTAGCAAGGGATTTATGCATAATCCACATCGGCCTTTAATTTAAGATTTTTATATAACCCTACAGCTTGGTCAATGTAACCCCCATGTTGATAAAATCGTCATTATGTTAATATAACACATTGTACAAATGATTAGTGATTTGGTTACGAATTATCGGGTTCACAAAGGTTTACTCCATGCTACATTAAACAAATAATTGGGATATTGCTTCCATGCAGGAACTATAGGACACGACCCTCGCTGCATGGATAAATTTGTTGCTACGTGGTTGATTTCTGTCCATGCTTGGAAAATATATAATGTATTGGAAACCTAACCAAAATCATTCATGTCCCACAGTTTACGATGGCTCTAGGGTTGCTTGGCTTGTCTCCCATGGCGGCTGTCGTTTCTCTTGGTTACAGTTGCCTTGAATCCGTGCTTCTTTCATTTTCCGGTGTGTGGATTTTGGATGCTGGTTCTTTCTCTGCAACAAGTGAGGTTTTCCTGCTACCCTTGTCTCGCTGTTTGTGAAACCTTTCCTCCAAAGCCTACATAGCTTAATAGCTGCTTCGATTTCCTTCTCTGGTTCTCGTGGCTCACCATTGTCTAAGGTTCTTGAGGGATATTTGGGTTTCCAACTGCACCACTTGTAGGTGACAGTGCCTCGTGAAGCTGTTCGTTGTTCTCCCATTAATAGGTAATTATCACAATGTAATTTCTTTTATTTACGGCAAGTTTGTAAAGAATGATTTCAAGCTTTAACAAGTAACTCGTTTCGCTGACAGAGGTTTGTTGTTTGTTGCAGGTGCTCACCGCTGTGAATTTTGAACAAGGAGAAAAGACAGCCTTTTGCAAAGGCCGTGGCTCGTGGTTCAAACTTGGGTAAGCCCCGTGGTATGAAAGATGGATTCTCCCTCTATTAGTGTTAGTGTGGTCATTGGTTTTGCCCAGGGTTTTGGAAAACCCTCTCTTGTCTCATCACGATTTATGTTATTGTATTTAAATGGTTTTACAGGCTGTTAGGACAATACTTAAATCCAAACCCTTGATAGGGTGGATGCGATTTGTATTGCGCACTGTACTTTGTTGAAGCTTTGGCTTCACAGTCGAGTTTAAGTTTGTAAATTTTTTAAAGGTAGTACCATTGTAAATGCGTTTTGGTTGCCGGGAGTTTATGTGATACTTTGTGTAATTTTAGGGTTTTTACCCTTCTTGAATATGATGAAGTTTTAAAACTCAGTCGAGTATTTTGTAAGGGTTTTATAATTTAAATTTTAAGGCTGATACTTACAGCAGTAACTTAAATCTTGTTTGTTTTGATGGAAGTCATGGGTTAGGGTTTGACCTGTAAAAACCTTGGTTTGATTTATACTAATATTATGATAATAATTACACTATTTCTCTATTTTATTCTATTTGTCCTTAAAGGACTGTGAGTAGATTATTATACTGGTTAATGATGGTTACACAATTGTTGTAATTTTGGTTAGTATTTTGATATTTGTAATGTAATAGTTTTAAGGGTTTTAACCCTGACATTTATCTCTATAGATGTATGCCGTTATCATAAGAAAAGCATTGTTTCTCTTATAAATACATTTATACAAGTTTAATCAGTATTGTAGTTTATTTTTGTGCATAACATTTTTAGTTAATAGTTTGAAAAGAACTACCCTATGTATAACCTATGTTACTACAGTATTTAAAAATACTTATAGATTATGCTAATATGCTTAGAATATGAGCTAGGGTTTACTCCCTTTTAACTTTGATGGAAATATTAATTCCTGAGTTATTATCTTATAAATTTAATACCGTTACACAATTTTCTTCAGTTTGTTTTTATAAATTAATAATTTATAAATATCACTGTTTAAGTATAATAATATTATTATTTATGTATAATATCTATTTTTAAGTTTATGTTGGTTTTTATTTGTATAATAATTACGACTGAGAGCAGTCTGAAATATTTGTGTTATTTAATACAATCGTTTCCATGATATTACTGAAGGAATATAAGAACTTTCTTACTTGTCAGTATTCTTTACATTTATACTGTCTGCAAAAGTATAAGGATAATTTCTTATAATATTAACTTAAACCCAAGTTACTACTGTCCTTTAGCTATTAAAGCTAAGAAAGGAATACTGTAACATTTATCATATTCTTAACTATAGTTCAGATAGAAGTAGGAAGATTAATTGTTACTAAAAATAAAAGATAAGCTGTCTGTATTATTTTTACATCTTTTCTTAACATAAATAATAACTTTCAACTAATAATACTAGTTCTTCTACTTCAATAAAAATGTACAGTTTATAGAAGTAGATACTGTGTAGGAAAATAATTATATACTTAACAAACTACGGTCAGTAAAAAGATTCTTGTCCTTTTATGATATTTTAAACACACAGTCTAGTTCTGACAACCTTTCTTCAAAAAAAGTTAATAAACTTCCTAGAAAACAACTATCTACTGATAGGAACTATTTCAATACTCTGAAAACATAAATATTCTATTCATTTATATTCCTATCATACTTCATTTATTTAAACACACTACCTGTGCTAGAGTATGATCTGGATTACTCCAGATGGGGAAAAACACATGTAGGATTTATCTTTCATCACAATACAGATTCAGCCTTGAAGCAACTAAGATATTTCAACACAACATAACATATAATTTTTCATTAATTGCTCACACACAGATATAAACTATAACGCATAAATTAAAAGATAATGGAACTTGTCTTTAAAGCTCGATGACAATAGCAATGGCAGGTCGTTTCTCCCTACCAACTCCTGGAGAGCGCTCAAACAACGACTTCTCAGGACCCCTGATCTTGTTTTGGTATCCTTGGCTAGAACTAGGTGGAGCAATCAACAAAGTACTAGTCCTGAGACTCAATACCAACTCTGCATACTACAGTAAGATCTTTCAGCTGCAAAGCTGTACTAGATTAGCTTCCTGTAGTTTACCCCTCAAACACCTTCCTTTAAATTTTGCTTTCCCAATGAATTCCCTGAAGTGCATTCACCTGAATGATTCTTCTCCTGGAATGAGCAGCCTCAGCTCTCCACATTGGGAACTTTTATTAAGATTTCCTAGGTCCTTTTTGGGTTAGTTGTCATTAATTGAGCCACCTACTCTGATCCCACTTTATTGGGGGATCATGACCCCAAATGTAGGGAGGTTGCCACCTGCAACATAGGAAGTGTTTGAGGATGCTGCCACTTGTCTTTTTGCTCTCCACCTAGTTCCCTCCACCAAATTGACCAGTAACACTCTTTTTAACAGCTCTCCCAAGCTGTTGTCTCCACTTTTATTTACTTAAAAATAAAATATTCAGAATTACATTCCATATCTTTTGACTCTGCTGATTCATCAGTTTCAACTTAGCATTAAATTTTACATAATGTCTTGGAATCAAATAAAATAAGATAACATTTTTTTACAAAATTGGGGCATGTGACATACACACCCCCTTAGAATATAACACCGTCCTCGATGTTATTTATTCTTCATCCTCTGAAGTCCCCTGGAAAATAATTGGATATGCATCTCGCATTTTACTTTCCAATTCCCAGGTGGCTTCCTCAAGACTAAGGTGCTTCCATTGCACCTTCACCTATCCAATGGTGCGGGTCCGAAGTGTAATTTCCCTCCTCCCAAGGATATAGTCCAGTTCCACAAGAAATTCTCCTTCTGGTTCCACCTGTACAACATTCCAATTAACCACATGAGTAGCATCATGAACATATTTCTTTAAAATGGAAATGTGAAAAACATTATATATTCTGAAGTTAGGTGGTAATGCTAATTGATAATCTACTTGACCAATCCTAGACAGAATTTCAAATGGGCCATAGTAACGAGGTGCCAATTTTGCACAACTCCCCAGTATTAGAGAGCTCTTTTTGCGCCTTACCTTGATGAACACATGTTCACCTACCTGAAACTCCTTTGGAGTTCTTTTCAAGTTTGCTTGACTTTTCAGTCGATCCTGTGTCACTTTCAGATTTCCCTGCACTTGTTTCACAATTTCTTCCATTTCTTTCAACAATTCTGGACCTAATACCAATCTATCTACTGGATTACTCCAAGAGATAGGAGTATTACATTTTCATCCGTATAAAATTTCAAATGCACTGAATCTAGATGATGTCTGATAATTATTATTATACACAAATTCTACTAGATGTAAATAGTCCTCCCACTTACCTAACTGATCTTTCACATACATTCTCAATAAGTCTTCCAGTATGTCACGTCCCCATCCCTTAGACCAACGAAGAGGATGTGACGAACACCACAATAACCGGGCAAACAGCCCCATGAACATAATCAAATGAAATCAATGCTGGAATTAAAACTTACAAGCATACACAGATGTAGAATGAATCAGCATTCAGCGGAAGCAACACACATACATTTCCAGCATGAAACATGTTCATCATAATTCATTATACAATAGATATAAATTACAGAGATGAACTAGCAGCAGTACTTATTTTTTGATGAAGAGTCCCGCAACCAGCTACGTCGCTGCAACGTTCCACCCAACCATAGGTCAGCTTGCTCATCAATCTCTTAGCAATGCTGCCACCCTCGAGCTGGGCATGATTCCTCCAAGGATAAGGGTCAATGCAGGCTTACACATAGCCAGGGAACACAATCATCCAAACCAACACCGCTGGGTTTACCAGGCCTTCATCAATCGGCCAAGCCAGCACAGTCCAAAGACCAACCACTGCATACCACAGCATAACAATCCCTTCACAGCCCTATGAAGAAGGGAAGACAACCGGGGATAGTCCCAAACAGAATATAACACACAGCTCAAGCCCACAAGGTGACCCAGAGTTGTTCTTGGCCCTAATGTCGCCAAAACAACTCAGTTGCAACCCAAAACTAGGGTACTTCCACAGCCACAAACACACAATGACCCAATGACAACAATCCACAGTCCACAATGGGTAATAAACAGCATTCCCAGCACAGCTATGGGAAACTCAGCCAACAAATGTGGCAACCAACAGTCACAATCTCATAATGAAAACGATGACTGCTATACACAGTCCCAAAACAGGGAAGAAGACAAACTCCAAATAGTCCGTAGCAGCCTCAAAGTACAACAACCACACATCTCACGGTATGGGGAAAACAATAATCCCAAAAATGTATCAGCATACATTACCAGCAACATGGGGAAAACAACAGCCCCGATTTGCACAGTCGAAGTCGCTGGAGAAAGACTGAAACAGACCACGCTGGGGAGAAATTATAGCCTCCTAATCTATGCGTGAGAAAGACTAAACTCCCTGCGTGAAGGGGAAACTTCCACAGACCACAACCGTGAGAATGAAGACCAGGCCAACTGCCTGCGTGTCCTTGCGTGAGAGAGAACAAATACCTATGTGTGAGGGTGAGCCAACCACCATGAGGAATGAACAGACCTTCCTATGCACACGTGGACGAATAGACCACGGCTCTGCGCGTGAGCATGACTGACCACTGCTCTCCGTGAGCCTCAACAGATGCCGCCATGAAGGTGAACTGACTAGGATGGAGTGGGCATTTGAGAAAAGGACTGACGGTCCTGCCACCCCACTCCCAAAATAATAACTGCCCCAACTACTTCCATCAAGACATTAAAACGGTTGGGTGAGACAAGGAAAGGTGGCAAACACACAAGGTGGTAACACATGGGTTTTTCCCCCATAGACCAAGGTTTGACATCCCTCACCCCTTATCCTTTGGAACCATGCCCTTTTCATTCAATGTTGCATTGTCGTAGCTGGTTGTGGTTTTAGTTTCAATTGATGTGCGTATTTACATGATGCCGAATTATAATGTGCCAAATGGCACGGTAAACCATCGGCAACTATCCCCATTGTCGAAACACACACACAACCAAATCGATGGTGGGTCTTTTTTCTTGATCTCCTCACCATGATTAATTACAATATATACATCATGCAAACGGGGTCAAAACCGGGGACATTACACAGCACCTGGTTTACTCTTTCAGTTTGTCCATCTGTTTGAGGATGGAAAGAAGTACTGAAATTCAATGTTGTATTTAATCCTTTAAACAAGGACTTCCAAAAGTTTCATGTGAACTTAGTATCTATGAGATTATGACTTTTGGTACTCCATGTAATCGAAAAATATGCTTTAGAAAAATATTAGCTATATTGGCATCCTTGTAAGTAGTTTTAACAGGTATAAAATGAGCTGCCTTGCTTAA
Source organism: Pseudotsuga menziesii (assembly GCA_001517045.1). Taxonomy (NCBI): domain Eukaryota; kingdom Viridiplantae; phylum Streptophyta; class Pinopsida; order Pinales; family Pinaceae; genus Pseudotsuga; species Pseudotsuga menziesii. The sequence continues at coordinate 478,117 of LPNX010231458.1, read as the reverse complement.
CTTATCAACCACTACCATAATAGAGTCATTCTGATTTTGATTTCTATGTAGTCTAGTAATAAAATCTAGACTAATCACTTCCCATTTCCATCTAGGGATAGGTAAAGGATGTAGCAAACCAGCTGGGTGTTGGTGTTCGGTTTTTACCTGTTGACATTCTAAACACCTTGCAATATATTCAGCTACTTCAGTTTTTATATTTGGCCAAAAATACTCTTTTCTTAGCATGGTTATAGTCTTTTGATAACCCAGATGACCTGAATATGGTGTATTATGGATTTCATCCAAAATTAACAGCTTGACCTTAGGTACGTTAGGTACATACAATTTATCTTTATACAGTAAAAATTCTTTTTCATTTAAATTGTAAGCTTTTATTAAGTTTTCTGTGGGGTTTTCCTTAACTTTATCTTGCAATTTCTGATAAATTTCATCTTGTTTTACTCCTTTAAGTTCTTCATCTAAGTCTGAAACGTAAATGCTGATTGTTGTTGCAAAATTCAGCCTTGCATTCCTACTTAATGCATCAACAACTTTATTTTCTTTAACTTTTATATGCTGGATTTCAAAATCATACTTGCTTAAGAAAGCTAACCACATAGCTTGTCTAGCATTTAAATTAGGCTGATCTAAAAGATATTTCAATCCTTTATTATTAGTCATTACAAAAAAAAATCTGCCAATTAGGTGATGTCGCCACATCTTTAAGGAATGTATTACAGCTGCTAGTTGTAGATCATATGTTGCGTAATTCTTTTCATGAATTTTTAACTTTCTAGACTCATAGACAATAACATGCCCTTCTTGAGTCAGAACACCTCCTAAGCCTTCATTACAAGCATCAGTGCATACTACAAACTCCTTATTAGGATTTGTTATTCTTAAAATAGGTGCACTGGTTAATAAAGTTTTTAACTTCTTAAAGCTTTCTTCACATTTCTGGTTCCAGTCAAACTTATTTCCTTTCTTTTGCAAATAAGTTATCGGATTGGCTATCCCCGAAAAGCCTTCAATGAACCTCTGGTAGTAACCGGTAATGCCCATGAAAGATCTAACATCCGTCACATCTTTAGGAACCGACCAATATTCGATTGCCCGTATCTTTTCAAGTTCTACGTAAATTCCTTCCTTGGTCACTACGTGACCTAAATACTGAATCTTATCCTTGAAGAAGTCACACTTACTAAACTTTGCGAAGAGTTGATGTTCTCGCAACTCTTGCAAAACAATTTTTAGATGTTCTTTATGTTCTTCTTCATTTTTTGAATAGATTAGAATTTTTTCGATAAACACGACCACAAACTTATCTAAATACTTATGCATTATGTTGTTCATTAAACACATAAAGACAGATGGGGCATTAGTAAGTCCGAATGGCATTACGGAAAATTCGTAATGACCATATCTTGTTCTAAAGGATGTCTTAAAGATGTCTTCATCTTTAATCCTCACTTGATGATATCCTGACCTTAAATCTATCTTTGAAAACACTGTGGCTCCACGTAGTTGATCAAACAGATCATCTATGCAGGGCAACGGATATCGATTTTTGATAGTCATCTCCTTCTGTACGGTATGAATGTTGCTAACAGTCTTCTTCCGGTTTGGATAGACTGAAGCATAGTGTGGGCCATTACATTCCCAGCACTTGACAGGCTCTTTACGCTCAAAATTCTTGGTAAAGTTTCCATGATTATTTGCAGTTTCTTTACCCTTAAAATTGTTCTGATTGTTGGGTGTACTATTCCTATTTCCTTGGAAATTCTTGTTGTTAGAATAGTTTTTGGCCTTATTATTCTTGAAGCTTTCTTTCTTCCGATTTTGCTCAAAACAAAAGTTATCCTTCCTCATAGCTTCCTCCAAGGTATTTGGGTTATCATATTCAATTCTATCTTTAATATGATACGGTAGACAGCTAAGGAATCACTGTACTTTTGGTTTCTCATCTATAAGGTAGGGTACATACTTAAGTAGACTTAACAACTTGCTTTTCAAATCCTTCATTGTCATTGAACCTAACTTCAGTTCATAAAATGCCTTAGCTCTTTCCTCGTAATACTGCTCAGACAGGAATTTCTTTTTAAAATACCGCTTAAAGGTACTCCAGTTAATTTCTTTCTCTTTTATACCCTTAAATCTCTTCAATTCCTACCACCAAATATCAGCCTTTCCTGAGAGGTTATATATAGCCGACCTAGCCTTTAACTGGTTAGAATAATTATATATTTGGAAGTACTTCTTCATCCCGGACAACAAGGACTTAGATTCCTCCCCCTTCTCAGTCTCTCCATTAAAAGTTGGTGGTTTTATCTTTTTGAATTCCACTGAGATTTCCTCATAAGGTTTGTATTTCCTCTTCTTGACATACAGATCATCATCACTACTGTCACTAGTAGTATGGTAACTTTGTCGTTCACCAAACACTTCAGACGACAAACTACTTCCAGTTTTTGTATGCTTCATCCTTTTAAATTTTGGTTGATGACTGGCATCTTCATATTCTGCCTTCCTACCCCTACCCTTAGTTTGAAACTTTTCCATTAGGATCTGATTCAACTCTTCTTGAGCCCTCAGAATCCTTTCATTCTCTCTCTTTACAGACTCCATTTCAGTTTTCAAATATTTTACAGTCTGTAACAGCTCTGAGGAATTTGAAGTTACATCTTTTAGTATAGGATCTCTGGGTATATTTCCTGTTTCTATAGCTGGAGACTCCTCCTGTGCATACTCTTCCAGCCTTTCCATACCTTCCTGTTAAACTTCAGAAAAAGACAATTCTCTGTTGAATAACATTTTAAAACTAAAATATGTTAGCATAATAATTTAATTTACTGTTTTATGAAAGCTAGTTGGGATGCATCAAGGCCTAGTGTTTGAACCTTGTGCTCTGATACCACATGTAAAAACCCCAATTTTTCACAAAAAATTAAAATTTTGAGATAACAATAAATGCTAAAACCTGCGGTTTACTAATAACTAACAATTGGCATAACGGAAACAGTCAAGTAATTAGTTTCACTAAAATTTAAAATAACTTAACAGTTTATTTTTTGTAGCAAGAACAAAATCTTTTTGTGTGTTGTTTGCTTCAGTTTACTAATTAGTTCTTTTATGTCAGTAGGTGGAATCTACTTTTGAATCCGGGGCTTACTTAGCAATCGTGCTAACGTAGATGAATACTATTTCTTACAGGTTTTATAGGTATGATCGATTGAGTATATTTTAAGAGATCTTTTAATGTCAGCAGTATTTTGTTTGCAAATTAAAAAGCTTAGTAAAAATAAGCTGCTAAACTCTAGACAGCTCCTGTAAGGTAAAATCATTTGATGTTCATCGGTGTTTCAATTAAACAAGATTGGAAGTAAGTAACGACAGTATAACATATTTGCGACTCTAAACATTAGAATCTCAGTTACAAGTATTTCTACTTTAGTCTAAGTGTTTTGTAACATTTATAAACATTGTTTTTGTCAGTATTTATGCAATAGTATCTTAACTTTCTTGTGTATTTATTGACCCTTATTTTGTTTCTATAAGATACTTACAGCCTGTTATATTCTGGACAGTAAAAACCTTCGAGTGTAAAACTATGACCATCATGCCCTTCTATATGAGCTTATGTTTTCCGCTATTTTATTCCCAAGTCTAACTTTGTGTTCTATTAACTTTTGGATTTAATAGGTTTGTTCTTATTCCAATTATAAGTTTTACTTTCATAATTATCTTACTGTTCACTAGACATTCTGCACGAGAATAAAACCAAGTTGAGTTATACTCCCAAGTGCTATCAAAGTATTGTTGCTTAAACTATGTGATAGAATTTCGTGATAACATTCTTATCTTCAGCTGTGTACTACTTCAAAGCTTTGATGCTATTTGAGTTATCAGTTCAAGTAAATTTCGTAGATATGCATAATCGATTTGTTTGATGGACATTCAATCTACCAATAGTTTGTTATTATAATGTATTTTAATCTGGCCTTTAAATTCCTTTGCATTATTACAAGGTACTATCTATAAGGTTTAGACTTGTAATGTCCTTGTTGCAAAAGGGTTTACTATGCACAAGCTATAGTTTATCTTTGCTACTAGAGAAACTATAGTCATGTAATAGTTAGCATGCAGTCTTTTATACTACATTAAAGACTTAAACTTTGACCTAATCTATAAACAAGACATATATTACATGATTTCTATCTTATCAAAACAATGTTTAGAGTATAGTTATTCCACCACTTATATCGTTATGATGATGTTATTATATGACAATATAATGTCATTGGTAGCAAGGGATTTATGCATAATCCACATCGGGCTTTAATTTAAGATTTATGGTCAACGCAACCCCCATGTTGATAAACTTGTCATTATGTTAATATAACACATTGTACAAATGATTAGTGATGTGGTTACGAATTATTGGGTTAACAAAGGTTTACTCCACGCTACATTAAACAAATAATTGGGATATTGCTTCCATGCAGGAACTATAGGACACGACCCTCGCTGCATGGATAAATTTTTTGCTACGTGGTTGATTTCTGTCCACACCTGGAAAATGTATAATGTACTGGAAACCTAACCAAAATCATTCATGTCCCGCAGTTTACGCTGGCTCTAGGGTTACTTGGCTTTTCTCCCATGGTGGCCGTCATTTCTCCTGGTTACAGTTTCCTTGACTCCGTGCTGCTTTCATTTTTTGTTGTGTGGATTTTGGATGCTGGTTCTTTCTATGCAACAAGTGAGGTTTTCCTGCTACCCTTGTCTCACTGCCTATGAAACCTTTCTTCCAAAGCCTGCGTAGCTTAATAGCTGCTTTAGTTTACTTCTCTGGTTCTCGTGGCTCGCCATTGTCTAAGGTTCTTGAGGGCTGTTTGGGTTTCCAACTACACCGCTTGTAGGTGACAGTGCCTCATGAAGCTGTTCATTATTCTCCCATTAACAAGTAATTATCACAATGCAATTTCTTTTATTTACTGCAAGTTTATAAAGAATGATTTCAAGCTTTAACAAGTAACTCGTTTCGTTGAAAGAGGTTTGTTGTTTGTTGTAGGTGCTCATTGCTGTGAAGCTTGAACAAAGAGAAAAGGTAGCCTTTTGCAAAGGCCGTGGCTCATGGTTCAAACTCGGGTAAGCCCCGTGGTCTGAAAGATGGATTTTCCCTCTGTTAGTGTTAGTGTGGTTGTTGGTTTCGCCCAGGGTTTTGGAAAACCCTCTCTTGTCTCATCACGAGTTATGTTATTGTATTTAAATGTTTTTACAGGCTATTAAGACAATACTTAAATCCAAACCCTTGATAGGGCGGATGCTATTTGTATTGCGCATTGTACTTAGTCGAAGCTTTGGCTTCATAGTCGGGTTTAAGTTTGTAAATTTTGTAAAGGTAGTACCATTGTAAACTCATTTTGGTTGCCGAGAGTTTATGCGATACTCTATGTAATTTTAGGGTTTTTACCCTTCCTGAATATGATGAAGTTTTAAAACTCAGTTGAGTATTTTGTAAGGGTTTAATAATTTAAATTTGAAGGCTGATACTTACAACCGTAACTTAAATCTAGTTTGTTTTGATGGAAGTCATGGGTTAGGGTTTGACCTGTAAAAACCTTGGTTTGATTTATACTAACCTTATGTTAATAATTACACTGTTTCTCTATTTATTCTATTTGTCCTTAAAGGACTGTGAGTAGATTATTAGACTGGTTAATGATGGTTACATAATTGTTGTAATTTTGGTTAATATTTTGATATTTGTAATGTAATAGTTTTAAGGGTTATAACCCTGACATATATCTCTATAGATGTATGCTGTTATCATAAGAAAAGCACTGTTTCTATTATAAATACATTTATACAAGTTTAATCAGTATTGTAGTTTATTTTTGTGCATAACATTTTTAGTTAATAGTTTGAAAAGAACTACCCTAAGTATAACCTATGTTACTACAATATTTAAAAATACTTATAGATTATTCTCATATGCTCAGAATATGAGCTAGGGTTTACTCCATTTTAACTTTGATGGAAATATTAATTCCTGAGTTATTATCTTGTAAATTTAGTACTGTTACACAGTTTTCTTCAGTTTGTTTTTATAAATTAATAATTTATAAATATCACTGTTTAAAGATAATAATATTATTATTTGTATTTATAATATTCTTATTTATGTATAATATCTATTTTTAAGTTTATGTTGGTTTTTATTTGTATAATAATTATGACTGAGAGCAGTATGAAATATTTGTGTTATTTAATACAATCGTTTCTGTGATATTATTGAAGGAATATAAGAACTTTCTTACATGTCAGTATTCTTTACATTTATATTGTGTGCAAAAGTATAAGGATAGTTTCTTATAATATTAACTTAAACCTAAGTTACTACCATCCTTTAGTTATTAAAGCTAAGAAAGGAATACTATAACATTTATCATATTCTTAACTATAGTTCAGATAGAAGCAGGAAGATTAATTGTTACTAAAAATAAAAGATAAGCTATCTGTATTATTTTTACATCTTTTCTTAACATAAATAATAACTTTCAATTGATAATACTAGTTCTTCTACTTCAATACAAATGTACAGTTTATGGAAGTAGATACTGTGTAGGAAAAGAATTATATACTTAACAAACTACTGTCAGTAAAAAGATTCTTGTCCTTTTATGATATTTTAAATACATATTCTAGTTCTGACAACTTTTCTTCAAAACAGATTAATAAACATCCTAGAAAACAATTATCTATTGATAGGAACTATTTCAATACTCTGAAAACATAAATATTCTATTCATTTATATTCCTATCATACTTCATTTATTTAAACACACTACCTGTGCTAGAGTACGATCTGAATTACTCCAGATGGGGAAAAACACAGGTAGGATTTATCTTTCATCGCAGTACAGATTCAGCCTTGAAACAACTAAGAGATTTCAAAACAACATAACATATAATTTTTCATTAATTGCTCACACACAGATATAAACTATAACACATAAATTAAAAGATAATGGAACCTATCTTTAAAGCTGGACGACAACAACAATGGGAGGCTATTCCTCCCTACCAACTCTTGGAGAGCGCTCAAACAATGACTTCTTAGGACCCCCGAGCCTGTTCTAGTCTCCTTGGCTGGCACTAGGTGGAGCAATCAACAAAGTACTAGTCCTGAGACTCAATACCAACTCTGCATACTGTAGTAAGATATTTCAGCTACAAAGCTCTACTAAATCAACTTCTTGCAGTTTACCCCTCAAACACCTTCCTTCAAATTTCCCTTTCCCAATGAATTCCCTGAAGTGCATTCACCTGAATGATTCTTCTCCTAGAATGAGCAGCCTCAACTCTCTACATTGGGCACTTTTATTAAGATTTCCTTGGTCTTTTTTGGGTTAGTTGTCATTAATTAAGCCACCTGCTCTGATCCCACTTTCTTGGGGGATCCTGACCCCAAATATAGGGAGGTTGCCACCTAAAACATAGGAAGTGTTTTGAGGATGCTGCCACTTGTCTTTTTGCTCTCCACCTAGTTCCCTCCACTAACTTGACCAGTAATACTCTTTTTAACAGCTCTGCCAAGCTATTGTCTACACTTTTATTTATTTAAAAATAAAATATTCAGAATTACATTCCATATCTTTTGACGCTGCTGAGTCATCCGTTTCAACTTAGCATTAAATTTAACATAATGTCTTGGAATCAAATAAAATAAGATAAAATTTTTTTACAAAATTGGGGCATGTGACATTACCCCTAGCATGGTTTCTAGTGGCTCTACATGCCCCCAAGCTTCATTTCATTTAACATCGATTCTTATTCCATACCCAGCCTAAAAAACCTAGTTACTAATGTGAAAATGTTCACTAGGGGGGTAGGAAAAACGAGAACTAGGCATGTGAAAAGAAGGTTCAAGTTATAACACTAAAGGGAAGACTGAACTCAAGGGAAGGGGATTTGTTTCATTTTCACGCAATCTTGAAATAGAAGGTAACTATGCTTGGAACATGGTTTCATTTTTATGCAAGATTGAAACCAAAAGGTAAACTATGCTAAAGGAAACCTACTTCATTTTTTGACGATCTTGAAATAGAAGATGAACTATGCTCAAGAATGATTTCATTTTTATGCAAGATTGAAACCAAAAGGTAAACTATGCTAAAGGAAACCTACTTCATTTTTTGACGATCTTGAAATAGAAGATGAACTATGCTCAAGAATGATTTCATTTTTATGCAAGATTGAAACCAAAAGGTAAACTATGCTAAAGGAAACCTACTTCATTTTTTGACGATCTTGAAATAGAAGATGAACTATGCTCAAGAATGATTTCATTTTTATGCAAGATTGAAACCAAAAGGTAAACTATGCTTGAGGAGATCCATTTCATTTTTTAACAAGCTTGAAATAGAATGGGAACTTTGCTCAAGAATGATTTCATTTTTATGCAAGCTTGAAACCAAAAGGTAAACTATGCTTAAGGAATCCTACTTCATTTTTTAACGAGCTTGAAATAGAATGGGAACTTTGCTCAAGAAAAACTAACATGATGGTCAGGTGCTATTTCATTTTTTAAGGAGCTTGACATAGAATGGGAACTTTGCTCAAGAAAAACTTACATGATGGTTAGAACCTGACATGATGGTCAGGCGCTATTTCATTTTTTAACGAGCTTGACATAGAACGAGAACTTTTCTCACAAAAAAATGACATGATGGTCAGGTGCTATTTCATTTTTTAAGGAGCTTGACATAGAATGGGAACTTTTCTCAGGAAAAATTGACATGATGGTCAGAACTTGACATGATGGTTAGGTGCTATTTCATTTTTTAATGAGCTTGACATAGAATAAGAACTTCAAGATCAAAGGCATCTGTTTCATTTTTTAATGAGCTTGACATAGAATGGGAACTATGCTTGCGACATGGTTTCATTTTTATGCAAGCTTGAAACCAAAAGGTAAACTATGCTTAAGGAGTGGTTTTATTTTTTAACGAGCTTGAAACCAAAAGTAAACTATGTTCTAAAACTCTCTCCTACCGAACATGATATCCAGAGGTTGGTAGGTTTCCCTCAATTCATAAAAGCTAGCGGCTTATGTCAAAACCCCAAATTTTCCGAAAAATTTTAAAATTTTGAAAACACAGATAAATTTCATAAGTACAGTCAACTAATCATTTAATAGTTATATGTTAATGAATTTGTTATCTGAATTATCTATTTGATTATGTTTATTTTACAGAACAATTCTTTTTCAGTTTAATGACTTGTTTTTCTTTGTGACCACAAGGTGGAACTGTCATGATGTTCTGGGCTTACTTAGCTTTCGAGCTAACGCAGAAAGTTTTCTTGCTCTTATAGACTTACAGGTAAGAAGTTCGAGTGCTGCTTGTTCATGTTTCTATAGCATTCAGATATAAGTTCGTTGCATAATAATAACTCAATAAAAGAATATAAATGTTATTCAAGTGATTTATGAGGTAAATCCATTAAATCGTCATTCTTTTTAATATGCTATGGAAAAGAGATTTGGTTCTACTTGTATTGACAATAACTATTTTCCTTCTAGAAGACGTAATTTATAGTTCTTACTGAGTACTAAACTCTTCGATGTTTATCCTAGTCGTCAAGTGTAAAAATGCCTTAAATGTTTCTTTACAAGCAGTTTTAAGAATGATAGAGTTTTTAAGTCATCAAAAGGTTACTTATTGTCAAATCTAATAGTTATTAAAATGCTTAACACTTTTGTTTATCAACTTAAGGGTTTACACGACAAATACTCCATAACACAACTAGAGCTATTCTCAAAGATGGATATCTTATTGTGAAAAGTTTTTTATACAATTCCTTTCATAGATAAAAAATGGGCATGTCCTTAATGGACTATAATCATTGAAAGAATACATATCATAATAGTTTAATGGCCTAACTTTTATGTTGGTGAATCTTTTGTTAAAGAGATTTGTGGCTTAACCCTTGTCATGTTACAATTTATTGGTTAAAGAACATTTATTTTAAGCAATACATTCACCGAAATAAACGTTATTACTTTCTTTTGTATTTTATTACCAAAATTTACTATTTTGATAAATACAAACAAGGCCATTGAGGTTAACATTAACAATAGGATATTTGCCATAGTTTGATTTTTTAAACCTCCTTTATAACAACAAATAGTATACTTTTATGTTAAAGTTATAGATGTTGGTTAAGCGAATACTTGTTGTAAGCAATATTCTTACTAAAAATAAATGTTATTACTTCCTCCTTATAACAAATTACAAGACTTATTTACAAAGGCTACGCCATAATGTACATAATACTAAACTCGACTTAAGTTTATGAATACCATAATCTATAAAGTAAAGGGTCGTAATATTTCCCATGACCTTGATGATTGTTAAGGTAAAGTGTTTATAGTAACAAAAGTCTTATGTTTCCCATGCAGCGTATGTAATAGGTTGACATTGGAACAAGGTTTATGGTTGATCCTCTGATTTTCAAATGATTGGAAAAATGCTCGTGATGGAATGATCGATGGACTATAGACTTGTACCCACAGCATGAAAAATATTTGTTTGGGTATCATGGCATCATCTTGGCCATGTGTTACACTGTTAAAAGCATGACAATGAACCCTAGCTTGCCATTACCTTCATCGCCTTCGGGCCTCCTTCCGCTCTGCTACGACATTCTCTTCTGCACTGTCACTTGCATCCTGCTGTTGGTAGTCTTCCTGCTTATTCTTCACCTCGTGATCTCGTCCCGCATGCATAGTAGCGAAGTACTGTCACCAAAATGTTTGCTGCTTGGGCATAGGTTAGTGGTTCTTGCCTCAGGATTTCACCATCGTAGCAAGCTCAATCCTGAACTTCTCTACTGTAAAGAGTTTCCATCCTCCTTGGCCTGGCACTAAGAGTCGTGGTCTTTCAATTCCGAGTTGCTGGGCGTAGGGTTTCACTGTAAAATAGTTTTCTTTTGGCTGGATGTAAAACAATGACCCCATCATATTTACTTGATGGCTTGCTGTTCCTGTTCTTCATTACTATAGGTTGTTTGTTGGGTTGTAACTCCTTCTTTCTCGCAGTGAATGAAGGGTTTCCTTCTCCTCGCGCTGGTGGTTGCTTTACTGCTCGTGGGTGGTCGCACTTCGGTAAAATTTTAGGTAAGAAATCTTCATTAGAGGAAATTTCAACTCAAAATGGGCCTCCTAAAATGAACTAATAAAATAATAGTTAAAATAATAAAATAATATTTATTAATTTTGGAGGAAGAAAAGAAAAAAACTACCTTTTTGTTTGTATTTTTGACATATCTCCCTTTGTTTTTACTCAAATTTCGATCGAAAGAGCTCATTGGATGTGGAATTAAATTATGCATCCAACAAGTACCCACTCGGCATACTTTTGACGGACCTCGCTACCCCAAAAACAAGAAATACCTGAAAAAATGGAATGATGATGTCATCATTCCATTTTTTCAGGTATTTCTTGTTTTTGGGGTAGTGGGGTCCGTCAAAAGTATGCCGAGTGGGTACTCGTTGGATGCGGAATTTAATTCCGCATCCAACGAGCTCTCCCGATCGAAATTTGAGTAAAAACACAGAGAGATATGTCAAAAATACAAACAAAAAAAGTAGTTTTTTTATGATACCTATCCCCAAATTTATATTAAAAAAGTGTTTAAGACCTATACGGTATTTCAAATTTAAAGCAATTTCATTGGCAAACACATGATGACATGGAATTTGAATAAAAGTTAAAAGGCCCATTTTGAGTTGAAATTTCCTCTAATGTATTTCAAAAATCATTATCGTTCAGTTTTGTTTTCAATACACAGTTATTTATTTTTAAACAAGTTTTAACACTTTCGTTCTCCTTGTTCGCAGGTGTTGGCCTGTCTCCCTCTACACGGTTTGGTGCGAATCTGTGGCAACCACTTGTTGGTTCACAGGTAAGCCCTGGGTTATCCATGGCACTTCCTCCTTGTTTGGTCCCTTATGGTTCCTTTAATAGTTGGTCGTCGTGGCTTGCAAAACCCTGTTAGTTTTGGTTTATTTGGGTTGACCTGTTCGCTATTTACTGTTGATATTAAACCCCTTGCTTGATGCAGGGTCTCCGACTTAGGCCGTGACTGTAAAATTTAGTTTTGTTTTGATTACTGTGTATATATAAAAGTAAAATATGGAAAGGCTGTAAAAGCCTCACTCTGTGGATTTTGTTTAAGATCGAGAGGCATTAAAGAGTTAGACTCTTTCCGTTTATTATCTTTGTTGTATATTTTAATATTCGTAGGGTTTTACCCTAACTCGGCCATATAAGATGTGTTTATAGTTTCTTTAAAAATTATCTTTATTTATAATTGTACTTCTGTAAATTATTGGGTTATTACTTAAGTTTTATATTATTTGGTTAACTTGGTAAATCGAGCATACTGTTACTCTATTGGTTTACTTTCCTGCGCGTTAATGCAATTGAGTTTTTACCCTGTAATATTATTTAATTTTCAAATGCTAGGGTTTCTGTACATGGTTTTTATATTAGTTTGTTTTATAAAAATCTGTAAATTTTGTTATATAAATTTAACCTTTGGAATATAAGGACTTCATGTTTCTTGTGGTGTACTTAAGTAACTGTCGGTTACCTCTTTTGAGTACAGAATTTATATTTTATTTCATGTTACTATAATGAGATAAGAACATTACTTTAATTACATAATAATACTGTTCCTATAATTTGTATATTACCTGCATACTTAGTCCATATAAAGTATATAATAAGAAAGTATTTTGTAAGAATGTTATCTTACCAGTAAGTACTATTGCTCCTATTGTTATTTATACTTGGTTTATTTTGTAAGTGTATAGAGAGATAGTATTTTGTTCTTTATTTCTTATGCCATCTGTGCTAAATACTTTATAAAAGTTCTCTTAGTATTTTATTTTATCTTAGTATGTTATGATGTTAGTATATATAAAATAAAACAATTAAAACTATCTATGATCTATCTCGTAAATATAATGTAATATTCATTTAAACTTTATGAGAGATAGATTAATAGCTATAGATATTGTTAAAGCTCAGCTAGATAAAAAAAATGAATGAATTAGTTATATTAACAGCTGTAAGTAAATTATGAAACTAACTAGTTTCTCTGTAGAATAAAATCATAGTTTAGCTATTTTTATTAACAGATTGGTTGTTGTACATTCAGTAATTAAATCTGGAAAGAAATAACTGTAGCAAAGAAAAGCATTTCTATTTATTCTAACACTACTTACTTTAGCTATTATATTCTTTCCTCGGTTTCAAAATAATATAGTAAAGTTTCCGGAATAAAAGCTGTACAGAAAATCTGTTTATCTATCTGAACCTAGTTCTGTTAGTAAAAAGATATAGCTTATTTTCCTTTACTAAAATTTGACAACCACAGTCTAAGTTTAACCTTAACTTTACTCCATTTACAGAATGCTAATTCTTCTGATAACAAAATATAAGTAATAATTCTCTTACTCAAACTAACATTGCATCAGAATCCCTTCCTATAATTTCACCACATGTGCTGGAGTACGATCTGGATCACTCATGATGAGGAAAAACACAGGTAGGGTTTGTTTCTCATTAAGCATAATTTCATTACTAAACAAACCAAGTTATTATATCCTCTAAGTTTCTACATCATAAACTGCAAATACATCATTCAATCATACATAGATAATAACACAGAAATTAAATAATAACAGAACCTATTCTGAGAGCTTGGATGACAACAGCAATGGGAGGCCGTTCCTCCCTACCAACTCCTGGAGAGAGATCAAACAGTGACTCCTCAGGACCCTCGAGCTTGCTTTGGTCTCCCTGGATGGAACTAGGCGCAGTAAATAATCAAGTACCAGTCTTGAGACTCAATACCAATCCTGAACTTATCAGTAAATTCTCTCAGCTAGCAAGCTGTATCGGACCAAGTTACTGCAGATTATCTCTCAAAACACCTTCCTTACAATTTTCCCTCTTTTCCCAATGAATTCCTTGAAGTGCATTCCATGTGAATGATTCTTCTCCTAGAAAATATCTGAGCAGCCTCAACTCTCTACATTGGGTACTTTTAAAATATTGCCTAGGCCTTTTTGGGTTAGTTGCCATTTATTGAGCCACCTTCTCTGATCCCACTTTCTTGGGGGATCACGACCCCAAATGTAGGGAAGTTGCCACCTACAACCTATGAAGTGTTTGAGGATGCTGCCACTTGTATTTTTCTCTCCACCTAGTTCCTTCCACCAGTTTGACCAGTAACATTCTTATTAACAGCTCTCCCAAGCTGTTGTCCCCACTTTTTATTTATTAAAAATAAAATATTCAGAATTACATTCCACGTCTTTTGACTCTGCTGAGTCATCGGTTCCTACTTAGCATTAAATTTAACATAATGTCTTAGGAAATCAAATTAAAACAATTAACATTATTTTACAAAATTGGGGTATGTGACAACTTAACTCCATTATGATGTCCATAGACTAGAGACATGCCCCCCATTTTACCTATGACGGGAAGAAGCTAACTAGAAGAAGGGGAAGGAATCACAAGAACATGCATCACATTCAGGGAAGTATGATTACTAAAAGTCACACGATGGTCTGGTGTAACAAAAGAAAGTTGATCAATGGTCACAATATTCCCATCATGGGGAAAATGCATAACTCGAAAGAGTGTGGACACAACAGCCTTTATGGCATAAAAACAATCATGTCCAAAGAGCATATTGAAATCTAAAGGACCTTGGACCACCATAACATCAATGTAGATGGTTTTTTCTTCCAAAGTAATAGGAAATTGAGGAAGGATCCCTAAAGGTGCAGTACGCCTTCGATTAAAAGCCAGTATCTGATCGGTGGCTAGCACAAGCTGAGGAGAACCTAAATCTTGCCAAGAAGTTGAGGATATAATACTAATAGAATCCCCTTCATCAACAATAGTGCAAAGTATCCACCTAGCAGTAACATTCACAAATATCTGGAAAGGAACACTTGAATGAAGACGAGATTCTGTTAGGTTACTCCAGTCAAAGGAAATAACCTCACTACTTAGAGAGGGTTATGTTGTTGGTTTCTCTTCTTGGAAGACCCAGGTTTACTGTATTGTACCAACAAAACCCCTAGCTCACTGGCCCTTGTGGCAAGAGACCGCAGAACGGCTTGAAGTCTCACCCGAAGTGATCCTAGATGGGGTGGTTGAAGAATTGGATTTCTTCAACTAGGTTCTGTAGCATCCTAGGTCCTCGTGACTCTACTTAACCAGCTGAATCTCTCAGCAAGGGATGTTTCTCTCTTCCTAGATGAATCTACTATGGGATTGACTCTTATCGCATCGTAGCTTCTAGGACGATGAGCAAACTTTCTCTTCTGCTCAACTCTTAACCTACGATATCTCACACCGCAGCTCCCCCGACAGTACGATATCGCCTTTCTACGCTGTGATGTTTCCTATAGTAAGACTTAGTATGCTCATTAAATCTCAAAGTCTAGAGGCTTCCTCCCTAAGTATAGTAGCTCAGTCAACCTTCATCAGGGTCTTAAACAACTTCACTTAAACTTCTATAGTTTAACACGCTCAACATCAATTACGGTCAACTCACTGAACTGAATATATGGAAGTCACTAACACTGTAACTGTTAGCTGTCGTGACTCAAGCAATGATAAACTCATATACATAATATTC
>LPNX010231458.1:423171-434790 GCA_001517045.1 Pseudotsuga menziesii | reverse complement strand
GCCGACGTTTTCTCCTTTAGGGTGTGGGAGTCCGTTGTATAGTATTGCCATGACATTTAGCAAGAGCCTCATACTCCTCTTGATCTTATGCTGGCTTGTTTTCCTCCAGAATCCCCTTATGTCAAGTTGTGAATGCATTATCATGAGCTTTTCCTGCCTTATTGAGCTTTATGCCGGCTCCCCTGACATTGCGTTTCAGCCTTATAGCCCGAGCTTGTCTCATGTCTAGCCATGCAGAGCCATTTTGTATATCCTTCGTATCTTGATGCCCTTTTTACCGAGAGGGGATTTTCTCCCGAGTGTCGATATCCTACACATGTACCCTTGCATTGAGCATAGGTATGTTTCACTGCTTGGAACTAGTTTGTTTGCCCTCGTGACACTCGTCTCCTCCTAGTTTGTAACTATAAAGCTAGTTTATTATTTTTTCAAGCTTTTCAAATAACTGAAAAAGTCCAAAAAAATAAAAAAACCAAAACACCGGACAAGGAAAGATGTTATCTTTGGCAGCTGTTGAGTCGTGTCTCCTTCGAATAGAGCACTGTATATCACATCCATTGGTTGGGTTATAGTTTGAATTAGGAGTTGTACTCGTTTATCTAAGTTTATCTCCACCGACTAGTTAAGCTTCCAGTCCCTATGGAGCCTCTATTGATGCCTCCTGTGTCACAGAGATGTCCCAGTTTGTATATCGAGTCTATGCTGCCGTTATTCAGTCACCATATGCCGTTATGCTCTTGTTCGAAGGAAGTTGAAACCTGTGTCGGCCATTCCTCAGTTATCTTGACTTTGCATGTCAGCCATTCCTGGTACAGTTACTGGTTCGTGCACTTTATGATCGAGTCCTTCCACATTAGATAGCTTTGTTGATTACCTCGTGTTGGATGATGGGGGATGCCTTAATGCCCTCCTTCCAGTGGATTTCATCCCATCGACTTCAGATCATTTATTCTGGGATTGGAGTCTAGAGTCCTTTTGAGTGCCTTGAGACTTGCAGTCATCAGTGGCAGGTTCTCTCGCCATCGACAGTTTCTTGGGAATACATCAATGTCCCCTGATCGATGGATTCTCTCAAGTGTTCGACCTCAACACATCTATTCACACTTTTTAGTTTGCACTCTAGTACCTTGATTCCCATTATCATTATCGGTGGGTAATCTTGCGTCTGTTAACAGTATACATCAATGACCGGTAATCAGATGATGGACTACTATGTTCGACCTCAACACCTCTATTCGCATAGTAGGACATGTACTCATAGCGATTTGTGTAGAATACCTTCCAGATGGGTGGAATCTCTTATATGCTACCTCCTTGATCGTGCCAGTGTTCATGAGATTTCAGCTCTCGTGACTTGATTCCAGTGTATGTCAGACATTTCCAACCACTATGGAGATCTTGATCTATTGTATATCTTCAACCATTTTGGAGATCATGGTCCTTTGTATATCTTCATCATGGAGATTCTGATCTATGTATATTGTACGTGGTGATGAACACATATGTGATATCATGTATTATGCCTATTCATGGCCATTGTACTCTTATGTATCCAGGACTGCTATATGTACTTGCAGTTATATGCAGAGTTGTATCATTGTACTACGTCGATTGGGTGGTTGGTCTTCCATTTGGGATCCTTCGTCACTCCACTTCTGGGATGGAATTATAATGTATTTTGGCCATCGTATGACCCTTCTGACCTCACACATTAGGGGGCATCTGTTATAGCGGATTTCACCACTCCAGGTGAATCACACTTTGTATGGCCTTCCCCTGTCCCGCTGTAGACTCTTTAGACCCCATGGACCATATTTTATCCTTTGATGTTACCTTGATCATCCCTAAAAACTATATAAAAGATGATATACGCGGATTTTTCCACGATAACCACATACATACGCGGGTTTGAATCCTATAACCGTGTACATCGGGATGTGTGCATAAGTCCAAATCCTTTTGGAGTTTTCCTTGACTTGGATCCGACTCATTCGACTCCTGGCCTTCCATATGCCTTGAGATCGCTCGGATTCGACCCTTCATTATCCCTTGTGAAGCTATATAAGGAACCCCTTGGTACATTGAAGGCATATAGAGAGATTGAAGCAACGAAACTATAGTCCATTGTTTCCAGAACTATACTTGAGTCCGCATCCCTTTGTCCCTTTGGTGCACTTTTGTGTTCTTCCCAAGCTTGCCTTTGCTAGTGAGCTTGCTATCGAGAGATGGAGGATTGAGGTGGTGGAGGCCCAAGTGGGGGATTCAGTTTCTCCGATTCATAGACGTGCCGTCATAGGTTGTATCTATCTTGTAATCTCTGATTTATATTAATAAGAACTATCTTTCCTTGTCCAATGATGTGTATTTGATTGAATATTGTATCCATTGGAATATGTCAAATGCTTTTACATTATTGATTATATATGCTAGAATAGATCTAACACCATGATATATAGTATGCTTGTATTGTTTACTTGTTGTTGAGGAAGTTTTATATCAATTCAAGTTGAAGATTGGAAAGCTCAACAGGGATCTACTTCAACCGTCTGGAATAAGGTATGAGGTCTGATCCTTTAGTGTTAGACATTTTATTTCTATTGCATATTGGGAAAGATTGATTTATGGAGTCAAAGATATCTGTTGTGGTACCCCAAGCCATAGGAATTTCTCTCCGTAACACTATTCTTCGGTTTTCCCAAATCGGAAAAAGTCAAACAACAATATTCACACTGTGTAGGATGAAATGACCATTGGAGAATTTGCGAGGACTATGCCCAGAATAAATGTAGCTTTGGAGAACCGCCAAACTGACTATCAGACTTCCATGGTGGAAGTGGAAGGTATGATTAATCAAACCCCTTTAACCATTTTAATTGATCCAGGAGCTAGTCTTAGTTACGTTTCACCTCAGATAGAGGAAAAGTGTAAATTGACTGTTGAAAAGTTTGATAGTTCCTGGTTAGTTCAATTAGCCACTGGGGAAAAAAGGAAAGTAACATGTTATTTGAAAGAATGTGGCTTACTTATGAATTATTTTAAAACTACAGTTAAGATTAATGTTCTGCCACTTGGCTCGTATGATTTATTAATTGCTATGGATTGGTTAGAGTAGCACAAGGTAGTTTTAAATTGTTTTGATAAAACCTTTACGTGCGTAAATAATAATGAAGAACCAGTAACAGTTAAGGGTATTCCTAGGAAAACTGTAATTAGGCAGATTTCTGCTTTACAACTTAAAAGAGAAGTCAGGAAAGGGTGTAAAGCCTATGCTGTAACCATTACAGATGAGGCAAGTAAATCTGAAAAAGATAAGTTAAAAATAGAAGATATTCTAGTTTTAAATGAATTTACTGATGTGTTTCCAGAGGAAATTCCAGGATTACCTCCCAGGAGGGAACTGGATTTCACTATTGAATTGGTGCCAGGTGCGGTACCTAGCTCAAAAGCTTCGTATCGTATGAATATTTTAGAACTTAATGAACTAAAATCACAGCTAAAGGAGTTAATAGATAAGAAGTACATTCGACCCAGTGTGTCCCCTTGGGGAGCACCCTTCATCTTTGTCAAAAAGAAAGACAGAACTATGCGACTATGCATAGATTACCGTCAACTAAATAAGATGAAAATAAAAAATAGATATATGTTGCCTCGCATAGATGATCTGTTTGATCAGCTACATGGAGCTACGGTGTTCTCAAAGATAGACCTGAGATCAGGATATCATCAGCTAAGGATTAAAGATGAGGACATTTTCAAGACAGCCTTTAGGACAAGGTATGGACATTACGAATTTGTTGTAATGCCATTTGGGCTTACCAACGCCCCAGCTATCTTTATGTGCCTAATGAATAATATAATGCATAAGTATTTAGATAAATTTGTTGTCGTGTTTATCGATGATATCTTAATTTATTCTAAAAATGAAGTGGAACATAAGGAACACTTATGAATAGTTTTACAAGAGCTGCGAGAGCAACAACTTTTTGCAAAGTTTAGTAAGTGTGATTTCTTTAAGGATGAAATCCAGTACTTAGGTCATGTAGTGACTAAGAAAGGGATTTCAGTTGATCCTGAAAAGATTTGGGCAATCGAAGATTCGCCAGTTCCAAAAGACGTAATAGATGTTAGGTCATTCATGGGAATTACCGGTTATTACCGGAGATTCATTGAAGGCTTTTCAAAAATAGCTAATCCAATCACTTCCTTGCAAAAGAAAGGCAAGAAATTCGATTGGAACTTAAAATGTGAAGAAAGTTTTAAGAAATTAAAAACCTTATTAACAACTGCACCTATTCTAAGAATAGCAGATCCTAATAAGGATTTTGTGGTATGCATCGATGCTTGTAATGATGGTTTAGGCGGTGTGCTGAATTAAGATGGGCATGTCATTACCTATGAGTCTAGGAAATTAAAAATCCATGAAAAAAATTATGCAACTTATGATTTAGAACTTGTTGCTGTTATACATGCTTTAAAAATGTGGTGACACCACTTAATAGGTAGAAAATTTATTTTAATGACTGATAATAAAGGTCTGAAATACCTTTTAGATCATCCCAACTTAAATGCAAGGCAAGCAAGGTAGTTGGCCTTCTTGAGTGAATATGATTTCGAAATTCAACACATAAAAGGAAAAGAAAATAAGGTGATTGATGCTTTAAGCAGAAATGCAAAACTGAATTTTACAGCAGCAATCAGCACTTATGCTTCTAATTTAAATGAACAGGTGACAGAAGGGATTAAACAGGATGAAATTTATAAAAAAATTCAAGTTACAGCTAAAGAAGAACCTACAGAAAGCTTAATAAAATGTTATAGTCTAAATAAAGATGGATTTTTATTATTTAAAGACAAGTTGTATGTGCCTAATGTGCCTAAGGTTAAATTGATGATTCTGGATGAAGTTCATAAAACACCTTACTCAGGACATCTAGGCTACCAAAATACTGTCACCATGTTAAGAAAAGAATATTTCTGGCCTAATATGAAATCTGAAGTAGCTGAATACATAGCTAGATGTTTGGATTGTCAACAAGTGAAAACTGAACACCAACATCCAGCTGGTTTACTGCAACCCTTGCCTATTCCTAGTTGGAAATGGGAATTAATCAGCTTGGATTTCATTACTAGATTGCCCAGAAATCAAAATCAGAATGATTCAATTATGGTGGTGGTTAACAAGTTAAGTAAAGCAACACATTTCATTCTTGTCAAGACTACTTATAAGGATGCCAATATAGCTGATATATTTTTAAAGCAGATTTTTAGGTTACATGGAGTACCTAAGGTCATTATTTCAGACAGGGGTCCTAAATTCAGAGGAAATTTTTGGAGGTCCTTGTTTAAGGGATTAAACACAACACTGAATTTCAGCACCTCTTTCCATCCTCAAACGGACGGACAGACTGAAAGAGTGAATCAGGTGATGGAAGATCTGTTAAGAATGTATGTTAAGGATCAGCCATGTAAGTGGGAGGACTACTTGCATTTAGCAGAGTTTGCATATAATAATAACTATCACTCATCAGCTAAGTTCAGCCCATTTGAAATTTTGTATGGGCGTAAATGCAACACTCCTATCTCCTGGAATAATCTAGTAGATAGATTGGTGTTAGGACCTGAATTATTGAAGGAAATGGAACAGATTGTGAAACAAGTGCAGGAAAATTTGAAGGTAGCACAGGATCGGAAAAAGAGCCAAGCAGATTTGAAAAGAACTCCCAAAGAGTTCCAGGTGGGTGAGCACATGTTTATAAAGGTAAGAACAAAGAAAATCTCCCTAAGACTAGGGAGTTGTGCAAAAATAGCACCACGTTACTGTGGTCCGTTTGAAATTTTATCCAAAATTGGTTAAGTTGCATATCAGCGAGCGTTACCACCTAACTTGAAAGTGCATAATGTTTTTCATATTTCTGTTCTGAAAAAGTATGTTCATGATGCTACTCATTTGATTGATTGGAATGTTGTACAGGTGGAACCAGAAGGAGAATTTCTGGTTGAACAGGACTGTATCCTTGGGAGGAGGGAAATTACTGTGCGGAACCACACAATTGGACAGTTGAAGGTGCAATGGAAGCACCTTAGTCTTGAAGAAGCTACCAGGGAACTGGAAAGTAAGATGCGGGAAGCATACCCGAATCTGTTCCAGGAGGTTGCAGAGGATGAAGAATAAGTAACATCGAGGACGATGTTACATTTTAAGGGGGTGTGTATGTCACATACCCCAATTTTGTAAAATAATGTTAATTGTTTTAATTATATTCCTGAGACATTATGTTAAATTTAATGCTAAGTAGGAACTGATGACTCAACAGAGTCAACATAAGTGGAATGTAATTCAGAATATTTTATTATTAATAAATAAATTGTGGAGACAACAACATGGGAGAACTGTTAAAAAGAGGTTACTGGTCAAACTAGTGGATGGAACTAGGTGGAGAGCAAAAGACAAGTGGCAACATTATCAAACACTTCCTAAGTTGCAGTTGGCAACTTCCCTATAATTGGGGTCATGATCCCCCAAGAAAGTGGGATCAGAGCAGGTGGCTCATTAAATGACAACTAACCCAAAAAGACCTAGGCAATCTTTTAAAAAGTACCCAATGAATAGAGCTGGGGGTTCATATTTTTCTTCCAGAGAGAAATCATTCAGGTGAATGATATTCAGGAAATTCATTTGGGGAAAAAGGGAAAAATAGTAAGGAAGTTGTTCTGAGAGGATTGCTGCAGTAACTTGGTTTATTACAGCTTGTTAGCTGGGAGAACTCACTGATAAGTTCTGGATTGATACTGAGTTTGATGGCTGGTATCTGACTATTGCTGCACCTAGTTCCAGCCAGGGAGACCAGAGCAAGCTCGGGGGTCCTGA
Organism: Pseudotsuga menziesii; assembly: GCA_001517045.1. NCBI lineage: Eukaryota > Viridiplantae > Streptophyta > Pinopsida > Pinales > Pinaceae > Pseudotsuga > Pseudotsuga menziesii. The sequence continues at coordinate 427,922 of LPNX010231458.1, read as the reverse complement.
GGAGTCACTGTTTGAGTGCTCTCCAGGAATTGGTAGGGAGGAACGACCTCCCATTGCTGTTGTTGTCCCAAGATCAAGCAGGTTTTGTGACTTAACTGTCTTTGTTTAAATACTGTGAATGGTTGAATGTATTGTTTGTAGTTTATAAAATAAGAGTTAACTGGTTTAGTGTGGTAAATGTTTTATTTATTTAGTAATGAAATCTTTTGATGAAAGTTAAAGACCCACTGTGTTTTTCAACATCTGGGTTCTACCAGACCATACTCCAGCACATGGGTAAATTTAAATAAGAATAGCATGATGAGATTACAGAGTAGTAGTTTCTTTATCTATTTTCAGAAAAGATATTTCATTGACAGTTGTGTGAGTTCTTAGTTAAAACTACTTCCTTGAACTGTATTTTTCTTTCAGTAATTTTATATTGTAAAGAATAAATAGGAGAGTAGATTTTAGACTAGATTTATTTCCTGTACTACCATATAGTTCTTTTCTTCCAGATTAGAATAACTTCACTACTTTATGTCTAATAATAAACTGAAGGTAGGAATAGTATATAATGATTAGACACTACTGTCAAATCAATCTAACCAATCTAGTCTAGATTTTATGAATGTTTTGTGATGTATTTCATTTCATTATTTCCCTCTTTTTATTTGGAACTGAGCTCGAACAAACTTCCAGAGCTGTTAATCTTATTATTTAGAATATGAACAAAGATTAATATTTGTGCTTATAAGATAAACTCTGGTTAGAGTTAAATTAAATTCTGGATATATATATATATAAATAGATATCATAACTAAGAAAAAAAATTAATTACAAAAGAAAATAGATACTATGGCATAAATTACACAAGAGTTAATTAACAAGTACTATTTTCGATATACTTATAAAAATAAACTAATGATATTAATATAGAGTCTATAGTAATCACAGAGAGATAATATAGTTATTATAATAGTAATTTATTTACGCAAAACAAGAATATTATTACTATTAACATAAGTAGAATTCTTATTACTATAAGTATATTTTAGAACTATTTATTACCGTCTGAGCTATAAGTATAGGTATACTGACAGTACTTAGAATAATTGAAAAAGGAAAGATATAAAAACCCTATATTATTAAAAGGGTATAAACAATACAACAATAATTACAAATTCTTATTAACAAGACAGTCAAATTATAAACCAGGTACAGAAACCCTAATGCTAATACTTTTTAACAGTAAACAAATCAAATGCATTTTGTATAGGAAGTAAACAACAGAAGTATAGGATGCTCTTTTATTGAGCTTAATTGCATACTATAAATATAACTAGTAACTCTAACATTACAGAAGCCCTTCTCAACTTAGCAGTAATTTAAAAGAAAAAGGAACAAAGTTATTTTTGTTTCTTCACTATCAAATGGGGTTAAACCCTATAACATCCAATTTATACAAATAAATCAACGGACGATGGAGTTAACAGTATTTTACTCACACCCGCATTAAAAATTAAACCTAAGTAAGCTTTCAAAATTTCATTAATGAAAGTAAACAAAGAATACAGAAAAAGAGATCAGTAATTAATATTCATAAATAACTTAGGGTAAAAACCCCGTTCCTTCAGAATATACAAAAGGAATGACGGTAATAAAACTAGATCTATAATATTAATGCACGGCCGTATTAAGAAAATTACATATGAAGGCCTACAACCTGTCCTTTAATTTAAACACAGTAATATTATTAAAACAAAAACTTACACTCACGGACGAAGCCAAAGAGCCCTGCAATAAAGCTAGGGTCTTAACCAAACGGTGTTAATAGCAAACAAACAACCAAAACAACCGAAATCCATGAGGGTTTAACAGGCCGAAACGACCAATCCCTCATTACCCCGTAAGAGTTTACACAAGGTGGATGAGCCATGGAGAAACCAGGGCTTACCGTGGCCCTTATCGTCGTAAATCATCGAAGCAAGGTTTAGCATTTCGATACATTATGTTAGGTTATAATATCATCCTTGCAACATAATCATGTTATAACATTATGTGCAACGTGGGTATCGCTAACAATATGGTAAAGAACTTTATAACATGATAATTTGTTTAATAAACATACGATTTAAGGAGCACTATAGTGGTAAGTGCAATCACATCATCCTATTTACAAATTTGAAATGTTTAATGTAAACTTGGAATGTTTAATGTAAAGATTTTAAGAGTTATCTTTGGAGTGAGTCTATAAACTAAAATTGTCATGGATTTGTTTATGACCTGTTCATCCGGGGAAATGACTACTTTGTCATTTAACTCCTTACAGTCTTAATAGAATAAGTTTGTAATACGATTATAGGAGGGAAATATAATACATAAGGTTAAGAAATAATATTTTTTTACAAGTATTTCACCCACACCTATATTGAAATTATAGAGTATACTAGTGGTTGACTTTAAAGAGGTTATAGATTCAACCATGGTAATTAATGTGCTTAATGTTAACCGTTTTAGTCTTGCCTTAATTATCTAAGTTCGAATACTTACAAGAGGAAATAGCAACTACATATTTTGATGAATGCATAAATGTCCTTAACTTAGAATTTATCACATATGAATGTGAAGCCATTTAAGAGAAATTTTATCAACGTAATGGTTAGACCTTGGAACTTATACGTTGTACATTCTTTTATTGGTTAGAATGATAACTAGCTTATAGAAGGTTATCCATCAGACCTAAGATAAGCTTAGTATGTGTTAAATTAGTGATAATGTAAATAAGACTTGGTGCATCAGCATGAGTATATCCCTATCAGTGGATAGTTTTAATTTAGAAGCAGTAAATTGTAAACCCCGTATTCATCCACTTTACGAAGTAAGAGTATTTGTGTCTTCTTCATCATAGACTTTTGATTTTCGTTTTCTACTTATAAATTTTTTTATTAAAGATCTTTTGACACTAAGAACTATGATAGATATCAGACAGTTCAGTAATCTTAAGAACTAAATTCTACCTTTACTAGAATGAAGAACAGATAATGGACTTTATCTCAGTAAGCATTGATGAGTGCTTAGCCATTAATGTCTTACTGAACTTTGAATTGCAAACAAACTTGTACATAAGACTTTAGAATTTTTACTTGCAGAAGCCAATCTTCTTACCTGCAATCTGTAAGGACAGAAGGAACTTTCTGCATTAGCTCGGAAGCTAAGTAAGCCTAGTTTTCATGATAGCCCCACCTTATGTTCGCAAAAAGAAGCAAGTTAGTAAACTAAAAAGATTTGTTCTATCAATCTATGCAAATAATAGATGCATTCTATTAATAAGCTGATAACCTTTAACTAATTAAATGATTAGTTAACTGCTTTTATATTAATATCTTGTAATTTAAAAATTTTAATTTTTTTGGAAAATTTGGGGTTTTGACAATGGTCATCTTGCTGCGCGGGAAAGACCGTAGTAGTTACGCAGGTTTTTTTTAACGGCGCCATGCTCACACACTTATGGTCAATAAACTAAGAGCAATGGCATATCCCTTTCAGTCGGCTAGGAATTTGACGCTAAGCTCGAACGGGGTCAGGCGGAACCGTGTAGGTGAAAAAGGATAGGGTTTAAAAGATACAGGTAGCATAAAATCGAGACCAACCATCCAAACCTAAAGGAAAAGGTCATGATGAACCTATTCCAACCCACAACACTATCATATAGGGCGGTTTTGTGCAGACAGCGTAACGACCATTTGCACCAAATCCCCTCATCCTCTACGTGCAGGGTCGCATGACAATGGTGGTGGGGAAAAAACTACTATGACGGTTAAAATGCCCCTCCCCATGGACAACAATACCACTAAGAACCACAATATATACATGCAATTATGGGGAAAGAAATAGCCACAACACCTAACCATGAAAACCAAAACCACCAAATGTTCAACAGAACGGGGAAAGGCAATAGAAGCCTACCTGGCACTGATGTGTATCCGGTGTGTATGGAGGGATGAAGAGGGTCATGCTTCTATAGTTGCCACCTGGATGCAGGTACCGGTAATAGGGTCCGAACAAGCTCGAGTGATCGACAGAATGATAGCGATAGAGCATGGCGGTTAAAGAATAACAATAGAATAATCCAACGTGCCCCCCCGACCTCACATATATACATACGGTCAAACTCTCACGGCGGGTAACATATCAGATGGCGGACCACTTTTGGATCGGAAGCTGAAAGCAAACTTCCTTCCGCAATGGCGGACGGCCAAAGCGCTAAGCCATCCACGGAGACATGCATATTGGAACCTCGGGAGACTAATAATAGTGAAACGAGAGCCGCAACGTCAGAGCTGCAAAGGATAAATCCCTCTGCAATGGGTAAAGTCTGAATCGGAAGCAAAATGACTACACATCGGAAAGGCTAGTGCTTCTCTCTTCCGCAATGGTGGAACCGTAAAGCGTACCACCGTCCGCAACATCGGGACTTAAGTTGGAAGCAACAACACTAAAGGCTTGGAGAGTTTAGAGCTTTGGCAGCCGCAACGGTGGAGCCACAAAAGATGTGGATTTCCGCAACGGTAGGATTCAAATGACTTAGACATTCGGAAACCGTAAAAATTTCCATGGTCACAACGGCGGAAGCCCATGACTCACGGGATCGGCAAAACAACGAAGTGGGAGCAAAACCAAACAGTGATCAGGGGAGCTTGCGATTTTCCATCCACAATGGTGGGAGAAGAAGTGATACAAGTTCTGATGCCAAAACACAAAAGCATCCG
>LPNX010231458.1:408551-423093 GCA_001517045.1 Pseudotsuga menziesii | reverse complement strand
ATCGGAAAGGAAGTCGGAGCCAATACTGTTTGTCCATCTGCAACGGCGGGAGGAAAAGCAAATACCTTCCGATTCAGCCATGATGAAAACGTAATTAAAAGGAAAATGCTGAAGTTTGATCAATCAATGAACTTTTTCAAGTGTTAGAAAAAATATGAAACAGGTGGTAGATCAACCCAAACATTAGAAAACAATCTGAGAAATCATTATTAGACCAACCCCAAGAAGAAAATTGAACTAATCCAAGTAAAAGGAGGGTCCCAATTTTTTTTGGAATTTTGGGAAATTGTTACAGCTGCAACACCGTTCTAAACCATTTTGGCCTCAGATAGATTGTATGCATGTTCGCAATGAAATCAAGCCGATTTTGATACATGTCAACAACCTCTGTGTTGATCCACGGTGTCTCCTAGATGACTCGCTTCAACATCTTATAGTATTCATAGAATACCATCATATTGATCTTTTTCTTGGTTGGGCTGTTGCTTTCCCATAAGTTTGCATATCTTGCGCCTCTATACTCTCCGCCTCGTAGCTGTAGGAACTGGGTATGGGGTGGCTCTCTCCACCTAACGAATGTGCATAATATAAGCAGCCACGAGAAGTGGAAGGTGTGGTTTGGCTCGTCCTATGCTGCCAAACAATCTACAAGAAAAATATTTAATAAAAACAAGCACCAATTAAATTGTTCACCTTCTGCGACTTGCACGGCAAGGTTAATTACTGCTTCGGTGATTTCTTTCAGGCGAACTTTAGTTAACAGACTGGCTGGAAATCTGAGTGTATCATCTGCTAAGGCTATGAGGTCATAAGCCCGACCTCCTCTCTGTAGCTTATACTTGTTAACTAGCAGCGCTGGTAACTTGGTATCCTTGCTCTTCCCTGATATATGTGTCTGAGGGTCCTTACCGATCTTGGACAGCCCAGTGATGTGGTGTATCAAATCAACGTTCAAATCAACCCTGTTACCCAGCTAGAGGTAACCTCCATGTACATAGGAAAGTAGCACATGCACCATGGCATTAACCTCTGCACCTTGTCCAAAATGTGGTATTCTCAACAAATTGAGCAAGACCGACTGCTCAAGAATCTGGACATGTTCCATAGGAACAAAATCATCTGCATCGGTCCTCAGGTTCCTTTGAACCGTAAGATACTGATCTGGCTGAAACTAAGGATATGTCTTACTGTCTCCAAGTAGTCTGTAAATTTGAGAGCAGGGACATATCCTAATAGTTCTCCATATTCTATCACGCGAGGATCAATCGGTGGTAGAGGAATAGGAAACTTAGCACCCTTGGGAATGGTTACCTCTGGTGCATCCTCGACTCGTGGCACAATGTATACTGTTGTCATATGAAATTCTTCTCCGTGCTTTGAGCTGGACTCTTCTACTACCTGAGCTTGGCTCTTCATCCTTGGCGTCTTCCTGACCTGTGGTGCACCTAATTTCACAACCCTGGGCGGCGTCATCATAGCAGACTCGAGGCCACCACGCTGTAATCATCGCACAACATCTTCTAAAGGTTCCTTCTTAGACATAAAATTCCTGGTGCAGTACTCTGGATTGGTAATGGCTACGAAAATGGGGAAACCAACACTTTGTAACTGGAGTATCTCTGCACAGGGAAAATCTACAAATTGCTCTATAACTCTCAGAAATCGCAAAAGTAACCCTTCTGTTTGAATGATCTGTGTATTTGTAATGAAGGCGATAATCTCTGAAGCAATGGTCGCTTAGGTTGGACCTGTTGGTGGTATTTATTGCATGGAGAAGACAACACCCGGCACCCCGCTCCTCATTAATTGCTGAAAATCCAATCAAATCTCCCTCGAAAATTGTGTGTAAGTGTCGGTCTCAACCAAGATTTACCAAATATAGGACAATTATTGTACTGTTTCCAAATCTAGCGCAATGTATACCTATCATATCTAGATTAATTGCTTGTCAGAAGGTGAAGTGACTGGGCCTCTTTCCCTTTCAAAATCGTCTTTACTACACGGGGAGCATCACCTCGTTGCGATGTCACACCGCATCGTCCTAGACCAAAAAGTTGGTGTGAAACTCCGCAACGTTCCAAAAACTCCGCAATGTTCCTATGACTTGTGCAAAATAACCTTTCCTACTGCGATTCCTCCTACTTAGAACTTTTTCACCTGGTGTAGACTAGTTATGGGTGCGATGCCTCCTTTCAACTACAATGGACATCTACACCACTTAGTTCTCTGAGTTAGGGTTTAGAGGTGGAGTGGCTATCACTATAAAGATTAAGCCTACTGCCATTAATCAAAGTAGGAACAAGTTCCCCATTTAGTTTACTGAGCTGAACGACACCTCCTTCTGTGACTTGCTGAATCTGATATGGCCCCAACCAATGTGTCTTGAACTTCCCTGGAAAGTTAACAAACTTGCTGTCATAAAGGAGCACTAGGTCTCCTATCTGAAAAATATTTCTCTTTATGTGCCTGTCATGCCAAGCTTTTTCTCGTTCCTTCTGTACTTTTTGATGAAATCGTGCGATGAATCTGTCTTCTTCTAAGGTAAGCAGTTGTGCTAATCTTTCATTCATCATATCTGTATCAGCCATCTCAATAATTTGAGCAATTATTAAACTGCGAATAATATATTCCATAGGAATAACAACCTCTTGTCCATACACCAAGTTGAAAGGTGTGTGTCCTGTAAGTTTCTTGCATGTAGTCCTATAAGCCCATAATATATCATTAACCCTGAGGTCCCAATCATCTCTTTGGCTATTACAAATCTTAGTAAGAGCATTTTCTAGAATCTTGTTAAAAGACTCCACCGTACCATTAGCTTGTGGGTGGTAGGGAGTGCTATTATGATGTTGTATTTGAAATTTCTCCGTCAAGGCCTCAATAGTGCGATTTAGAAAATGTGTGCCTTGATCACTCATCAAAATTGCTAGACATCCAAATCTACTTATGATTTTTTCAAAAATGAACTGTGCAGCTGTAGCAGCATCATAATTCCTTACTACTTTGGCCTCTGCCCATCTAGTGAGGTATTCTGTTCCTGTGATGATGTATCTTGCACCAGTTGATTTCCCTGGTGGGTTGATAGGACCCACGAAATCTATAGACCACTTTTCAAATGCCTGCATCGTAATCTGTGGTTGCAGCGGCATTTCATCTCTCCTCGAAGGTTTTCCTACTCTCTGGCAGATATCGCAGCATTTGCAAAACTCCTTAGTGTCTTTATGCAAAGTAGGCCACCATAATCCTTCAGCTAGAATTTTTTGAGTAGTTGGCTTTCTTGTGAAATGACCTCCTACGGTACCTGAATGTGCTTCTCTGATAATGGCCTCTTTCTTATGCGGCATAACGCATCTACGCAGGACTTCATCTGGACCTAACTTGTATAAATGTCCTGCGATTAAAGTGAAATCTGCTGCTTTAACAACTAAATGTTTCTTTTGCTGCTTAGTAAAGTCAACTGGTGCCCACCCTATAGTGAGAAAGTGAAGAATATCTGCGTAATACTCATCTGCGATCTGGATAGAAAACAATTGCGCATATGGCAAATTATCCTCTAAATTACTTGGTTCTTCTCCTGAGTCTATCCACGAGAGATGATCTGGTATGGCATTTAATCTCCCTGGTTTTACAATAATTTCAAAATCATACTCTTGAAATAGGAGTAACCATCTGCAGATCCTTCCCCCTAACACTGGCTTATTGACCAAGTACTTTAAAGTGGAATGGTCAGTGAACATCTTGAATGGGGCACCCAACAGGTAGTGCCTAAACTTCTGTAGAGCATACACGATAGCTAATCCTTCTCTTTTTGTAGTGGTGTAGTTCTTTTCTACGGTAGATAACTTTCTTCTTGAGTACGTGATAGGGTGATCGATACCGCCTTCTCCTGGATGTGTTAATACAATCCCCAGTGCGATGCCAGATGCATCCACATGTACATGAAATGGCTTGTTCCAATCTGGAAATACTAAGATGGGTGCGGTGACCATCTTCTCTTTAAGAGTGTCTAAACTTTGCTGGCATTCCTCAGTCCATAGGAATTTCACTTCTTTCTTTAACAACTTTTCCATAGGTGTTGTGATCTTTGCATAGCCCTTGATGAGTTTTTTATAATACCCAGTATGAACAAGCACTGTCCTCAATTTCTTGACTGAGTTGGGTGCTGGAATATTTACAATGATGGCAATCTTTGCAGGATCTACCATCAAGCCTTGTCTACAAACAATATGACCCAACAAAATACCAAATGGTGCACAGAATATACATTTCTTCAAGTTAAGAGAAATCTGATATTGCCTACATTTCTCTAACATGAGCCTTAAATCTCCTATATACTTTTTGATTAATCCAAATACAGTCCAATCATTAAAATAGACTTCTAATAATTTATGGATGTATTCCTTAAAGACATCAACTACTACTCTAGAAAAAATAGCTGGTGCATTTTTAAGACCAAAGGGTATTACCATATACTGGAATGAGCCCCATTTTGTCACAAAGGTGGTCTTATGTCGATCTTCTAGATGGATTCTTATCTAGTGATAGCCTGAAAAGCCATCAGTGAATGAGTAGATCTCCTGTCCTCCCACATTGTCTAAAACTTCATCAGTAAAAGGTGTCAAAAATGGGTCATGAAGTGATGCATCGTTGAGTTTGTGCAAATCGACACAAATCCTGATTTCTCCTGTAGTTTTCTTTTCCTGCACAACCATGGGACTAACCCATTCGCTCTCTTCTACTGGCTCAATGATGCCTACTACTCTCATCTTATCAATCTCATCCTTAACTTTTTATTTATAATGAGGATTTAATTTGTATGGACGCTGCTTAATTGGCCTAGAATCTTATTTCAAAGGTATCCTCATGACTCCCAAATCTCCTACTATTCCCTTCATCTCTATAAACTTAGTGGGAAATAAATCCTGATATTCATGTAACAAATCTGCGATGTGTCCTACCATTTCATCATCCCAATAGTCTCCAATAGAGGCAAACTTTGGTTCTGTTTTTGTGCCAATATTGATCTTTTTAATCTTAATAGGCTCTGTGACAGCTGGAATCTCTAACTTTGGTCCATCAACTTCACGAGTCCCTTCTGACTCTGGAATGTTGATACTACGAGGATTCTCATCCTCATCACCTGGCTCTTCTGCGAAGTTGTAACACTCTAGCACATGTTCTAATTGGATGGCCCAATCAGGCTAAGCATACACTGGTAGGGTATAGTCATCAGATATCTTAGTCTTTATAATCTATAGAGCCTGATCAATGCTTGGATACTCAGATTCAAAAGTGAAAGTGAATACAAAGCTGTCTATCATAACTGGCCATGTAATAATTCCTCTACACAACTCTGTCTCAGTGTACCAGTTCCTTGGGACCGTGTCTAAAGTGTGAATGAATAGGTAAACCCATTCATCGTCTGGAATGTCCGACCAATTCTATTCACAAATCTTAATATGTGACCTTGGGTCACTTTCTCCTGTATATTTTTGCTATAAGCACTCCTTGTCATTAGAGAATCTGATCATTATCAATCTCTTAAAATCATCCCATAATGCGATATGTTCTTTATGTGCATGCCACCATCTTGTAGGTGTGGCTCTTACTGCAAGGTCAATAGCTGTCATCCTCTGCTCATGAGGGATTTCCTGCTCAAACTGCTATAAAAATTCATTAACATCTACTAATCCATCAAACAACAGAATATCCTTAACCTCTGTGCCAATCCATCGTAGTGACTTAGTCATAAATGCACATCTATGAGCTGAAACTTCATAAAGTCTATTCTTCCAATTTTCTAAACCAACATCCAAATCCGATGTGCATGAGCTATCGCATCACCAACTAATATTTCCTTCTGTGGTAGGATTGATATAATCACTCTGGTTAGTAGTCATCTGATAGAAGCACTCCATATTACACACCTTTTCCTCTGCTCTGATAGGTTCAATGTATTGAGGACCCTGAAAAGGATCCAATGGTGCAACGACTCGAATCTGTTTATCCTCAAAGGTCATTTGTCTTTTCTTCAAGTTGATAATAGCCATGTTATCAATTTCCCAATCAATACCTAATAAAGGTGGATACGGTATGCTATCACCAATAATTTATATGACTTCAAAATTTGCAAAGCTACGAACTCCGTCAATATCAACTGGTACTTGCGGTAATCGACCCAGTGGTGATACCCTCTGCTGATTGGCTAATCGTAGATGGATAGGTGATCTGGCTAACTTAGGGCTACCCATTTGTTCCCATGTGTGCTTAGTAAGAACATTTACCTCTGATCCTAAATCTAGGATTACCCCATCCATTTCAAACTCTCCAATTTGTGTTGTGAGTCTCATTTATCTTCCTGTTCTTGTATGGCCCATAATATTATGAACAGCATGCTGCGTACTGCTCACAGAAGAAGACTGCTGATATTGATCTATGATGTGTTGAATCTCTCCTATGGCTTTCTCACTTCTTACGAGTTTCAAGCAGCTCCCCAGGAAGGATTGTACACTTCCTATCAACTCATCCTCTTCACACCTTCCAGATGTGGTAGCCTGCGATATTTGTGTTGGTTTGCTTGGGTAGACCCAGGATTACTGTATTTAACCAACAACACCCCTAGCTCATTGGCCCTTTCAGTGACAGACCGTAGAGCGGCCTGAAGTCTCACCCGAAGTGATTCTAATGGGTTGCCCAAGGACTCAAGTGTCTTGGACCAAGTTTTGTGGCATCCTAGGTGTCTCACAGCTCTTCTAGCCCACGGGATCTCTCTCTATCTACGACACGCAACTTCCTCTTACTTGTGATGACTCTAGTCCTTATCGCATTGCCGTGCCTCAGAAAACGCGTAACTCCTTCCTATACTGATTCTCAACCGCAGTGCACCACAGCTTCTCTACTGGTGCGATATCGCCTCCTTGTGATATCCTACCGTTGCGGCTCAGCGTACTTAGGGCTACTCATTCCAACTTACGGGACTCAATATACAAGGTTGCTTAACTCTGCGACTCTTAACTATCTGGGATGAAATGTAGATAAACTCTTACACAAAATACTTATGGAATTCAACTTGCATTTATCTTCTATAGTGCTATAAACTGAATAACGCATACATACATTAAACTGTAAACAAGGCCCATGTGATAACTGATATATGCAACAAATAAACACAACACATAAATCAATCACATAACACATGATTTTAACATGGTTCACCTCCAGGATGGAAGTTACGTCCATAGAACTATGTTTCTATTATAGCTCAAGGGAAGGTAAACACAGTTCTGCTGCATCGCATATGCAGCTTGAGATCTTCTGGGTAACTCCGCACATAGCCTGGAGCCCTTCTCTCTTAGATCTCTTTTCTACTCTATATTGCACCTCTTACAATATACTCTTCCCTCTCTGTCGATCCCTGCGGATCATTACATGCATGCTCTATGAGCCAGCTACTGGTTACAGTAAGATAACTACAGTTAATTACAGAACTAGAGCTTAGCTTCTACAACTGTCTAATAATCTACAAAACAACTAACAACTGAACGAACCCTTTTACAATACAAAATATATCCCTTTATAGGTGGCCCGAAGGTCTCGCCATTACAACACTGTGGGCCTATCCCAATAGTAACCCAAAACCCTAACTAGTGACAGTCGGCATATCTGTACTTGAGGTAGCCGCTTTCCATCACACCACAGCTCTCTGCAGTATTCCATGTTTCCCGGTGCTGACCATGGGTACTGTGTACCGCTTCCCAGCTTTTGCCCTTCGTCTTCAATACCTCGGCCTCGTTGCTCCTTTTCCTTTATGAGGGTAGTTGAGCCCTCCTATCTTTGCCGCTACCTTCAATGTAGTGGGTGAGCTCTCTCTTCTTGTTCGCTCAGGTACTGTCGTCTTCCTTGACTTCTCTGTCCTAAAAGTCACGGTTTCCAGCTCTGCTCTGCAGCTAGAAACATGCTACGACATCGTAGCTCTACCTTATCTCCTCTCCGCCAAAACTGTCTATCCGCTAAACTGGCATCTTCTTCTGTAGCTGTGGGACCCTGCTCGAACAGTCCCCTGACACTGACTTGTGGCTCGTCCCCAAGCCACTACCAGTGGGCTTCTCCTACTGTAGCTTCTCCTTGGCTTCCTGTGAATTCCGTTGAAACTTGTCCCGAAGTCCTGCGACTTCGTCCTACATCGCTGCGACACGCTCTTGTGCCAAGTCAAGCATAGCTTGACTAATACTGGAGTCCTCTATTAACTTAATTTCATTTCTGGTGGCCGTGAACTCCCTAACTTTCTGCTCGACCATATCGACTATCTCTGTGATTTGCTCCTGATATGGTTGAAGCAGGTCATTGATGTGTATCTCCTGTGCTCTCAACCGTTGCGCTTCCTGCTGCAAGCGGTTCATCTCCTTTGTCTTTCTCATCTTTTGAAGAGCTGTTAAGATCTTGATTTCTTCCTTTATTACTATTGTGGTATTCTCTATATGATGAATACTTTGTTGTATTTCTACTTTCTCGGGAGGCTCATCTAACTTCGACCATGCGCTCGTCGCATCAGCTAGCACTAATAGTGCATCGTCTATGCGAGATTGTATCTGTGCGGAAGTGAGTCGGAAGGCCTCTACTCTGGCTTCCTTGTCTGCCTGGGGGGTTCCTGGTGGTTGAGCCTCGAGCTCGACAATTTGTGCTCTGTGGTCTTCCTCCATCTTGGCCACTATTTCCTCTAGAGCCTTTGCTCTGTCTGCAACTCTTCTTACCTTCTGTGGGAGAGGTAAGGAGAACTCAATATTGCATTGGGGCAACTCCGATACAATGCTTTGCAAGACTTGAGAGAGTTCCTGATCTCTTTCTTGATATTTTTTTAACTCGTCTGCCTTCTGCTGATAGCTGGTGGTGAGTGTTGCATTCTTCTGCTTCAACTGCGTGTTCTGTTTATACGTCGCGAGCTCTCTACCTCTGAGCTCTGCGCTCAGCTGCTGCTGGATCATCTGTAACTGGTCAATGTGGAACTCTACAAGTTTAACCTCGATGGGTTGCCTAAACTATATTAGTGCATCCATCATTGATGCAAGGAACCGAATTCTCCCTGGTGGTATCAAGACTATGTTTATGCGATCCGTTTCCAAGATTTCCTCATGGGAAATCGACTGTGTTGAGCTTTCTCCTGCGGTCGCCCTTACTGGTGGAACCTATGTCATAGCAGTCTTCTCACTAATTGCTTTTAGGTCCAGAAGCTGCTTTTCTACCGTGATCTGCATTTTTTCCTGTGATGTCTGCATCGCCTCAAATGAGTCCTTCAAGGTGTCATGCATTCTTGTTGCAATGAGTTCATAATCACCCTATGTCAGTGCAGTCTTTGAAGGTGGTTTTGTTACTTTCCGCTTTTTCTTCTTCGGTATCTTTGGTATCTCTTCTTCTCCATCCTTTGTCATCTGTGCCTCTAGTGGAACTTGCTGTGAATCTTTTCTCTGTTCACCTGGTAGTGGCACTTGTGTTGTATCCTGCGTCTGGGTCTCCACTTTGTCTTTGCCTTTGTCTGATGGATCTGTCTTGGCGGTATCTGATGGTAGTGGTGTGGTATCCTCAAATGATTGCTTCCAGTTGTCATCGAAGTCCTTGACGATGTCTTCAACATCCTTTGTTGTCATCCTGAACCAGCCATTAGCCCAATCATCCCTTCTAGACCTTTTTGGCCTCAGATAGATTCTATGGTTGTCTGCCATAAAATTAAACCGGTTATCATATATGTCCACAATTTCTGTGCTGATTCGTGGTGTCTCTTGGATGGTTTTCTTCAACAGCTTATAGTATTCATAGAATACTATCATATTAACCTTTTTCTTTGCTTGGCTGTTGCTCTCCCATAAGTTGGCATAGCGCATGCCTCTGGGCGCGCCACTTGCTAGTTGTGGAAACTGGGTATGGGGCAGCTCCTTCCAGCCGATGAATGCACATAAAATAAGTAGCCACAAGAAATGGAAAGGGTGGATTGTTTCATCCTGAGCTTCCAAACAATCTTCCTGAAGCATATTTAATAAAAATAAATACCAATTGAACTGTATCCCCTCTGCAACCTGTATGGCCAGGTTAATTACTGATCCTATGAATTCCTTTGGGAAAACCTTGGTTAACAGTCTGCCTGCAAGCAGACTGGCTATAAATCTGAGTGTGTCGTCTGTTAATCTTCCAATGTCATAAGCCCATCCTCCCCTCTAGAGCTTATACTTGGAAACTAGGGATGGTGGTAGCTTGGAATCCTTGGTCTTCCCTGCTATCTGGATCTCGAGGTCTTTACCAGTCTTGGACAGCCTGGTGATGCGGTGTATCAAGTCGACCCTGTTACCTAGCCAGAGGTAACCTCTGTGTACATAAGAAAGTAGGATGTGCACCATGGCATTAACCTCTGCACCTTGTCCAAAATGAGGTAGTCTCAACAAATTGAGCAGACCTAAGCGCTCAAGAATTTGGACATGTGCCATGGGAACATATTCATCTCTACCTGTCCTTGGGTTCTTCTGGATCGTAAGATACTGATCTGGCTGAAACTGAGGATATGTCTTAGCATCTCCCAGGTTATAATCTGTAAATTTAACAACAGAGGCATATCCTAATAGATCTCCATTTTCCCTTACTCAAGAATCAATCGGTGGTATGGGAACAGTAAACTTAGCACTCTTGGGAATTTTTACCTCTGGTGCGCCTTCAACTCATGGCATGATGTAATCTGCTGCACTATGAACTTCTTCCTCTGGCTTAGAACTGGATCCTTCTATTATCTGAGAGTGGCTCCTCATTTTTGGTGGTTCTCTGGTCTGTGATGAACTCGGCGGGACACCCTTAGATGGCGTCGTCATAGGGGTTGTGAGGCCAGCACGTTCGAACCTTTCCAAAATCACTTCTATAGGTTCCTCCTCGGACAGAACCCACTCGGTGTAAAACGCTGGACGTGCAATGGTTGCAAAGTCTGGAAATCACAGCACTCTGTAACGGGATTAGCTCTGCACACGAGAACTGATCGATGCACTCTATAACTCTTGGCTCTTGAATTCTTGCAAATGTAACCCTCCCGAATGAATAATTTCTACTTTTATGCTGAAGACGATAATCCCGGACGCAACGGTCATCTAGACTGAATCCGTCGGTCGTATTAATTGCATGGACGAGACCACACCCATCATACGATCCTCAATAAATGTTGAAATCCGATCAAATTTCTGTCAAAGTCTGTTTGTACAGGCGCCGGTCTCGTCGAAGATTTACCAAATCTGGAAAATTGATTACACTGCTGCCAAATCCATGGTAAGATATACCGGTCATTTCTTCATTAACTGCCTGTCAGAAGGAGACTTGACTAGCCCTCTGTTTCCTTGTGAAAGCGGGTACGTGGTACGGAGAGACATCACCTCGCTACGATGCAACACCGCATCCTCTGCTCAAAACAAACTTAAGTCCTCTTTTTTTTTTCCCGCAAGCCACTGATGACTTGCACAAAATGAACCGTCCTTATGCGATTCCTCATACTTAGAATACCTGCCGGTGTAGGCTAGTTCCCGATGCGATGCCTCCTTTCAACTATAGTGGACATCTGTACCACCGTAAGCTATCTAAGCTAGGGCTGAGAGGTGGAGTGGCTATCACTATAGAGCTTAAGCCTACTACCATTAATCAATGTGGGAAGAAGATCCCCATTCAGTTTGCTGAGCTGAACGGCACCTCCCTCTGTAACTTGTTGTATCTGGTATGGCCCCAGCCAATGCATCTTGAACTTTCCTGGAAACTTAATAAACTTACTGTCGTAGAGGAGTACTAGGTCTCCGATCTGAAGAGTCTTACTCTTAATGTGTCTGTCATGCCAAGCTTTTTCTCGTGCCTTCTACACTTTCTGATGGAAGCCAGTGATGAATCTGTCTTCTTCTAAGGCAAGCAGCTGCGCTAGCCTTTCATCCACTGTGTCTGTATCAGTCATCCCGGTAATTTGAGCAATCCGTAAGCTGGGAAGAATATACTCCATAGGCATAACAACCTCTTGTCCATACACCAAGTTGAAAGGTGTGTGTCCTATAATTTTCTTGCATGTGGTCCTATACGCACATAATACAGCATTAACTCTAAAGTCCCAATCATTCCTTTGGCTGTTGCAGATCTTAGTAAGAGCGTTTTCTAAAGTCTTGTTAAAGGCCTCCACCGTACCATTATCCCGTGGGTGGTAGGGAGTGCTCTTATGGTGCTGAATCTGAAATTCTTCCGTCAAGGCCTCAATGGTGCGGTTCAAGAAATGTGTGCCTTGGTCGCTCATCAAAATTACCGGGCATCCAAATCTACTGATGATGTTTTCAAAAAGGAACTGTGCGGCTGTAGCAGCATCACAATTTCTTACTGCTTTGGCCTCCACCCATATGGTGAGTTACTCTATTCCAGTGATGATATCTCTCTCCCTAGTGCGTTTTCCTGGTGGGTTGATAGGACCCACAAAGTCTATAGCCCACTTGTCAAATGCACGCAGCGTAACCTGCGGTCGCAGTGGCATTTCATCTCGTCGCGAGGGTTTTCCTACCCTCTGGTAGATATCACACCATCTGCAAAAGTCCTTAGTGTCCTTATGCAACGTAGGCCACCATAATCCTGCAGCTAGGATTTTCTGCGCAGTCGGATTTCCTGTGAAATGACCTCCTGCGGTTCCTGAATGTGCCTCTCTAATGATAGCGTCTTTTTCATGCGGCATCACGCATCTACGCAGGACTTCATCTAGACCTAACTTGTATAACTATCCTGTGATCAGGGTGAAGTCTGCTGCTTTAACAACCAACTGCTTCTTTTGCTGCTTAGTAAACTCATCAAGTGCTAATCCTGTAGTGAGAAAGTGAATGATATCAGCATAGTAGTTGTCTATGATCTAGATAGAAAACAACTGCGCATCCGACAAATTTTCCTCTAGGTTACTTGGCTCTTCTCCTGAGTCTATCCGCGACAGATGATTAGGTCCGGTGTTCAATCTTCCAGGTTTTACAATGATTTCACAATCATACTCCTGAAAGAGGAGTAACCATCTACAGATTCTCCCCCCTAACACTAGCTTATTGACCAGATACTTCAATGTGGAATGGTCAATAAACATCTTGAACGAGGCACCCAATAGGTAGTGCCTGAACTTCTGCAGCGCATACACCATAGCTAGCCTTCTCTTTCTGTCGTGGTGTAGTTCTTTTCTGCTGTCGATAGCTTTCTGCTAGAATATGCGATAGGATGATCAATAGCCCCTTCTCCTGGTTGCGTTAAAACAACCCCGAGTGCGATGCCAGATGCATCCACATGTACATGAAACGGCTTAGTCCAGTCTGGAAATACTAGGATGGGCACTGTAACCATCTTCTCTTTAAGTGTGTCTAGGCTCTGCTGACATTCCTCGTTTCATAGGAATTTTACATCTTTCTTTAACAATTTCTCCATCAGTGCTGTGATCTTTGCGTAGCCCTTGATGAACTTTCTGTAGTACCGGGTATGACCAAGTACTGTCCTCAATTGCTTTACTAATTTGGGTGCTGAAAGATTTACAATGATGGTGATCTTTGCGGGATCTACCATCAAGCCTTGTCTGCAAACAATGTGACCCAACAAAATACCGAATGGCGCACAAAATATACATTTCTTCAAGTTTAGAGAAGTCTGGTACTACCTACATTTCTCTAACATCAGTCTTAAATCTCCTATGTGCTTGTCAATTAGTCCAAATACAGTCCAATCATCAAAATAAACTTTTAGGAATTTATGGATGTATTCTTTAAATACAACTACTACTCTAGAAAAGATAGCTGGTGCATTTTTAAGGCCAAAGGGCATTACCGTATACTGGAATGAGCCCCATTCTGTTGCAAAGGTGGTCTTGGATCAATCTTCTGGATGGATTCTGATCTGATGATAGCCTTAAAAGCCATTAGTGAAGGAGTAGACCTCCTGTCCTCCCACGTTGTCTAACACCTCGTCGGTGAACGGTGTCGGAAATGGATCATGAAGCGATGCATCATTGAGTTTACGTAGATCGACACAGATCTTGATGTCTCCTTTAGTTTTCTTTTCTTGTACGACCATGGGACTAACCCATTCACTCTCTTCTATGGGCTCAATGATACCTGCTGCTAGCATCTTATCGATTTCATCCTTAACTTTTTCTTTATAGCGCAGATTTAATTTATATGGACGCTGCTTGACTGGTCTAGCATCCTCCTTCAATGGTATCCTCATTACTCCCAGGTCTCTGACTATTCCCTTCATCTCTGTGAACTTGGTGGGAAATAGGTCTTGATAGTCATGTAGCAAGTCTGCAATCTGTCCGACTATTTCATCGTTCCAATAGTCTCCAATAGAGGGAAACTTTGGTTTTGTGTCTTTGCCAATATTGATCTTTTTAATCTTGATGGGCTCTGTGATTTTTGGAATTTCTAACTGTGGTCCCTCAACATCACGAGTCCCTTCTGACTCTGGAATGTTAGTGTTGTGAGGATCCTCATCCTTGTCCTCTGGTTCTGCTTCAAAGTTATAGCACTCAAGTGCA
>LPNX010231458.1:359279-373397 GCA_001517045.1 Pseudotsuga menziesii | reverse complement strand
CTCTGTTTGATGGAATGTCTCCCTTTGTCTACTAATCAACCTGCTAATACCTCAAGACTGAGGAAATGGTGCCTACCTTGCCTCTAATCATAAACCTTCAAAACCTTAATTTCTGCAACCTATTTCAGATCTGATTGTTGACTCCATTTCCCAATGGTCTCCTCCATGATTGTCCTACCAAGTCTTTAAAACAAACTTGTCCTATTTGTCCCATCAGAAATCTGACCTTCTGAGTGTATTTGATTGAAATATCATGAGTATAAAAACTTTGTAAATAGTGAGAGATCCCTCTCTGATTGTATTAGGTTAGAAATACATTCTAAAGTGGTTTTTGCTATTACCTCGGGATCTACCATTTCACAACCTGGGTACATTTTGAGTGCTAACAGAAGGTAATGACGAAACATGAATTGAAGGTTGGGTCCCAGGTGCATAAGACCTAGGAAGATTGGGAACAGACATAACATAGGAGGTGGTGGGGTTGGTAGTTTGAATTGGGTTGTGTGGTGTTACTGTGCGATCTATAATTGGTTCAATGGGTATCATAGAATCAACAAGTGAACAGTATCCCACAGGAAAAACTATGGAATGTTATGGTGGTGTGCCCAATATGTCATCTATTTTTATTTCAATCTCCTGCGCACGGAGAATGGTTGCATGTTATTGTCTACATTCTTCTCATCTGGAGAAACTTCTCCAGGAGAGTTTAAACAGGTTCCAAATGAGGAAATGTCCTATCCTATAGAGGTATGCCAAAATGGAGCATTGGGACCATAATTCAGACGGGTAGTATCATTAACATGACCTTCTATGGGAGAATGGAACGAGGTATTTTCCCGAGAAATTTTTTGGACCAAGGGAGGTGAGTGTGAAGAATATGGTCCTCCACTCTCTGCAACCACATTATCTCCCACTTGGGAGGTGGTAGCAGCTCCTTGGTCGATAGATTCCATTGGATTTTCTCTTGAACCAGGAATAAAATCAGGCAACAAGCCCCATACTCTTCTGCACTGTCTTAACTCAGCCAGATTGTAAAGTTCCTATCTAACCTAGGGTCTGAAAAAGTAGAAAACACACCAAAAAATTTCCCTACACAAGCTATAGGTCAAACAAGCACACTTAAAATGATAGGAGGAGTTCAGATAGTCAGGTCTCTCACCAATATTGTCAAGAAGGTGCCACTCGTGATATACCTCTAGAGTACGTGTGTAGTAATCTCCCTGAATGTTGTTTTCGGTGTATGGCTCCAAGCAAGACTTCCAAAGCACTTTTCTCATATGGATAAGGTATCCTAGTGGGGACTCCCGATATACTCAAGGTACATGGGAGCTCGAATCGGTAGTAGTGTTGTCTAATGCATAACCGTACATAAGGGGCCTTCCAATATACAATTGAGTACATGAAGTACCTTTCTATATACCTAAAGGGTATGTGAAAGGCCGTTCGATATACTGACGGTACATGGAAGAAACACGCGAGTCCCGGGATATAATGCAGACAAATAATGATAGCTCCTATGCTTAACGATGCCCGAACACGTCTCTAACCTATCACTCCAATTGCTATGTAAATTTTAACCTATAACTACCGTTAATTTTAAAGTGGATGGTTAGGTGAATGCATGGTGTTTTGATAGAAAAAGTAAATCCATGCAATATGCGTATGCAAATATTCCACTTTACCGTTCAGTATGCCTACCTACGGGAGGGAAAGAGGGTATTTTCTTTTGTTCCAAAACCAAAAATATTTCCAAACAACAATATTGAACACAAATTCAAAGACAAGCAGCACTTTCCAAACCGATTTCTCTTTTCTAAAAGGAATAAGAAGGGGAAGAGTCTCGTTTCCTAAAAGAAAAACAGAAAACACACTACATGCATATGCACTCTATTTTTCATTTTTTCTTAAAACATAGGCAAATCTAGCTTAAAACTACCATTATTTTTTATTTTGATGAGATAGTACTAAATGAATAGGAGACAAAAGAACATAAAGATCCTAAAAGCTTGTGAGGCCAATCAGAGATCCAATGTCTAATGCTCGATAATGGTAACCTAATCTCAGTCAAAACTTTTCTTTTTTAGAGGAAAAATAAGTTCTCTATGCAAACAAGAAATGAAACTTAGATGCTAATCAAATGTCTTTCTTTCAGTCTATGTAACAGAGATGAAAAGAGATGTTACTAACACCTCGAGCTTTTCAAAAAACAAGAATTCCTTTCATAAACGCAACCAACAAGCACAAAAGTGAATGAACAATCAATAAGCCTAATCTAGCTTTTGAATTTTCTAATCAAACCAATATTTAACCATAAAATTTCAAACCATAAGCATCAGATTCTAACACACAAGCCTGACAGTGCAGGGATGAAAGAAAATCAACTCAATTTTTTTGCAAAAAATGAGAAAAAAGAGGTCTTGGAATGATGCCTACCTAGCACCGTGCTGCAGGGGTCTCAACAGAGCAGTTCTGGACCAACACCACTTCTTGCCAACAAGACTTAGGCGGTGGCACCGTATGCTGCTAACTGGGTTCAGGTGGTGGCGCCGCTTCTCGCCAATTGCATAAGTGCGGTTTCCTATATAAATCCAAAAAACCAAGGAGAATGATAGATCAAGGTAAAAACTAATAGATTGAGAATAAAAGGTAGCATAAAAGGTTAAAATAGTTCAGATCTAGACAGATCTGGAAGTTTCAAACCAAAATCCACTGAGTCAGATCGTAGATCTGATTGAAGAGAGTTGGAGAAGGATCCTAGATTCGAACAAGAGTTGAAGAATTGAGGAAGATCAGATAAATTGATACATATATTCATTCCCCAGCGGAGTCCCCAGATTTGTAAGCAGGAATATTTCACCTTCTGCGGACATAAGTTATTCCTCTGATCTGAATGGTTCAGATCCAGAACAAATGAGTGAACAATAAAGGATGAAGACCCTCCCTGGATGTCGTAGATACCTGGAATGCTACTTTGATAGTGAACTTGTGTACCTGCAATCAAATGAAACACACAAACACATCAAAGCTACTAGAACATAATCTATTTATCCAGGTCAGTGACTAAGGAATCCAACAACATTTACATGCGAAATCAAAACAACAGTAATGTGGGACGAAAATCAGCTTTTCATTAAGATGAATGGAAAAGTTTACAACCAATAAAGCCTTAGTCTTGATGTGCATCTCCATGAAACCAACACTTCATCCCCATAAGCTCCAACTTTGCTCTCTATCCTCTCAAATGGATTGGGCCATATGGTCAATCCAACAACATAATAATACCTCTAAAGTTCTCCCCCTCAACCATGGACATGAGCTTGTATTTATAAGGCTCAATGGATATGAATGGTTGAGAGATTTGTGGATGAGGTGGCTTCTAAGATCCTATGATGGGGTATCTCAAGCTCAACTGACCCACAATGATAACGATAAGGGAGGACACGAGGCTCATGATCTAGAAGCCTCGAGAAACTTCTCTTTTTCCCATTTTACCCAGGGTACCACTTTTTGCCTCTTATGACAGAGCAGTTTAGGTTAAAAACACTTATGGACTAAAGGCTATATGCAGTGGCATAACTTATTGTAAACAAGATACAGGTGGTGTGAGCAAGGTACCATTCATGGTTAACAGGGAAAGCGCAGTGCTGAGTATTTTCATGAAAGATTGAAAAAAAACATGGGTTTTCTCTCCAAGTGCTAGGATTAAGGGAAAATATGTAAGTCAAGGATCTTATCACATGGTGGTGAGAGGATTTTGGTATAACATTGAGCTTGCATTTTGATCCGACAAAGGTTGAGCATTCCACACTCAACATTGACATCAGTAAAGGAAAAGATCAACAGCATAAAAAGGTATTTCTTGTTGGCTTTTATGACCTTGTTGCTGACTATATGGAACTTATGAGCAGCATAGATATCAAAATATTCTTTTCAGAGGAAAGCTGGTTTTATCATCGATTCAAACCACTTTTTTGTTGGCTATGCATTCCATTATTTTTTGGGTCAATATCAAGAACAGGTTCAGTAATTCAGGTTATGACATGGCTTCATTGGAAGAATGAATTTACTTGATTAAGAAACAATACATGGTTAGAGTAGGAGTAGATAGGAAAATAAGCTCTTAATATGAGCAACTAGGTCATTTTTAGTTGTTTTCATGAATAAGCAAAGCGGGCTACATACAGGTTGCAGTAGATGAGTTATGAAGGACAAATGACTCCATGCCCAATGGAAAACTAGAAGATAGCTTTAAGATTTGTTTTTCAGGAAAGGAATTTGGTCTGGGGTTCTTGGGACCTCACAGGGAGGTTCCCATCCCCAAGCAGGAGCTATATGTTATCTCCTAAATAAATTAATTTTCAATAGTTCAAACTCAGACAATTTATTTTTCATAGTAGTGAAGATTTCAGGGTATATTATGAAAGATATTTGGGTGATTAACAAAATTGGAATGCCTAGAGTTCTGTTTTTCAAAGAAAATTTTAAATTTTAGCTTTCGGTGGCTTAGGAAAACTTTTCAACAGTTCATTAGCCACTGAAAAGCCAAGATTTCGACAACTGAGGAGTTGGACTCAGGACTGCGTTAACTAGCTGTTGAGGCCTGGAAATTCGCAAGAAACAATAGCAAGGGATTCTCCCGAGTCAATGTTCCCAACTAGCCCGTGACTGTCTGGTGTAGGGAATCCATCCGGTTTGCAAACCAGTTACCGTAGGTCAAGTAACAAAAGGGGTTTACCGGTTGCGGCCCGGTCCACCGTATATGTTTTTGTATTTTGACTTAAAGTATGATATGCACATGCCTAATTAACAATGCAGGGTGATAAGGATGGAAGGAGTAGTCACAACGTGATGCGCAGGTTCTTACCTCTCGTCTTAGAACTCACAAGCATCTAAATCACATATGCAGCAAGAAAGTAAAACTAACTATCTATCTATCTATCTATCCCTGGGGAGCCAAATTGTAACTTATTTATGAGTAATGTGTATTGTGCATGCATTATAAAAAGAAATTACAGATAGCTGATATTCCTTCCTACAACACATGAATGATTAAAGATATTTAGACAATTAGATAGCCAATTGTTTATGAACATCATGCATTACTTATGGTGGTAATTTCATAGAATAAACCAGAAATCATTCAAACAAGAACATAAGCTCTAAGAGTTAGAACGATCTCACAGTTAATGGACAAAAACTGGAAAAATGAAATAGTTCATCTTTCACCAATCCATAGCATAGCATTTGAACATCCCACCAAACTTTCTCCTACAGGCAAACAATAATTATTTATTGCAAAAAAAAGTAGTTCTTCTTACAATATCCCTTTACATGTCTAACTGGGAAAAAGCCCCTTCTTCTTCTAAGTCTTCTATATTTATACAAAAGTAAAAGACTATTGGGCTGCCCACGAATAACCCTTGGCCTTCCGAACTCTTCGCCTCCCAAAATTTTACTTTCCTCAAATGTTTACAAAATCGTTACATATTACAAAGTGAATGATCATTCACGAGGGGGCCCCACTTGGGTATTTAGAAATTTCTTCCACGCCAAAGCCTTAGAGGCGATGCCTTCAAATGCACAAGGTTCCAAAAATTGAATGTTTATCTCAAACTTCGCAGCTTGGTTCTTGATGGCCTCAATTCTGGCCGCACTCAAACAAAGTTGATCCTCCAATAGCTGCACACTGATGGTGGAATGATCTACTTCACTCCTTAATATATGGTCATCAAGGGCCCTAATGTGTTCTATTTTTTCTTCCTCCTCTTGATACCTCTTCTGCAAAATCTCCACAAATGAGTTGTGGTCTGGAAAAACATCTAGCCTCTGCTCAGCTTCTACTTGGCACTGATTGTAGGTAATTAGGAGCCTTCTGAAGAATTCTATGCATGCTCCTTTAGTCTTTCTCATAGTGTTTTTGAAATCCTCTGTTGTGTTTATAGAAAACTCTAATAAGTCGTAATCCTGCTTCAGGGCCTATCGATCTTTCGAGGGCAGATCTACAAGAGTTTATTCATTATTTCCAGCCTTGCCATTCTTGCTGTCAGGACTTCCAGGACGTCCTAAGATCTATCAACAAAATAAGAGGAAGTCTCCAGAATTTCCTCTAATCGACAATCTACTTGCAAAACTTTGCATCTCTCCTCTTCCATGGCAGTCTATAGTTGAAGCATCTTGGCCTTTTGTGCCAGCACATGTTCCTTGAAAGGTTGAAGGTTAACCTGCTGCTCTTTTGCTTCCACCAAAGCTGTTGACAGAGAAGTGATCTGCTCTTGAAGTTTTGTCTTTTGTTCTTGAGACTGCTTCTCACTTGCCTCCAAGGTGGCCTTTTGAATCTCTAAGTCTTCTATTTTTTCCAGCAATTGTTCCTTCTCCACCCTTAGCTCTTGATACTCTTGCTGCACTCTCTCCGGACACTCTTTTATAGTTTCCATAGACCTCCTTTCTGCTTGGAGAACCTACAGTTCATCCCTTGAAGACCTCATCTCTTTCTGCATGTCCTCATATTTTCTCTTCAGCTTACTATTTTCTTCTCTCTCCTTTCTTAATGTGTCCTTCAGCTGAGAAGAAGACTTCTTGGATTGCTCTAGATCTGTCATGATTTTGTTTACATTATCCTCTGAAGTGTGGATCAATGCAACTACTGCTCTAATGGTGAACTTAGGATCTCGGTCTGTCCCATATACAACGGTTGTATCTGTTATCATGTTCCCAGACAGACCTCCTGTTGCATCCTTCTTTTCAGTTCTCTTCACTATCCTCTTGGTTTCCTTGTCATAGAATATAGTATTAAAATCAGGGATTTCTTCCCCTATCTTCTGTTCAAAGGGGATCAGTTTAAGTGTGGGGACCATAGACTATCTAGGTGCGCTGGCAGCAGGTACTTCTGGGTCCTAAACCTTGGGGTTCTCCATGTCCTAGGTCTGACCGCCAGCGGTGTTAGAGGCTAACTGTTCTATCTCTGTCTGAGTCAGCTTTAGCCTCTCTGCTTCTTGTTTCTAAAGCTCCTCATCAAGCTTCCTTTTCTTTTCTTCTTCTTCATTTCTTTCATCTTCCTCTGCCTTTCTAGCTGCCTCTTGTGCAGCTCTTCTTTTCTCTTCTTCTTCTCCCTGCAGCTTCTTGGGCCAGCCTTTCGGCTTCCTCATTTCATTTCCTTGCTTCCTCATCGGTTTTAGCTTGTTCATCCTACCCCTTCCCACCTTTGGTGGTGATCTTCTTCTTGAACCTTCTCCTCAAGGATGTTATGTTCAATGCACTATGGAAGACAGATTCATCTCTATCCCAATGGTGGGTGTATTCAAAATGGACGTTATTCTCTTTGCAGTGTTCAACCACTTTACTGTGGGAGTCATTTCTGTGGAAGGGCATCTCACCAAAATGAAACTTTTCCAACCCTTCCACAAAATCATCTGCTTTCTTCACTCTATTAAACTTATAACTTCCTAATTTGAAAGGCAAAGGGGGATAGGCAGCCTTCTTATGCTCAAATAAAAAGCTTCCTATGCCATCTAGGAAGACTTGCCTAACTGCCTCTTTATGAATGATGTAGTCTGTGGCATATTTGGGTAATAGGGAGGGTGCTATGGAACCTCCAAACATTCTAAATTAGAGGCCATCCTCGGTCAAATAATAATCCACATATTCCTCAATTACCTGCAATGCCTCTTCTGACATGCAGTCACATTCTTTCAGAAAAATGAGAGTGTACAATGGCATGATGAAATGTTCGCAGACCTCCCGGTAATGACTGTGGTACTTGTGTGCCCACAGTGGCTTGTATGCAGAGTAAATAGGAATCCTCTCCCTATCCCAGATGCACCTCAGGCCGGGGAAATTTTGATTGCACAGTATACAATCAACGAGTATGGAACTCATGTAAAATTTAGACCTCTTTTGGGACACTCCTCCCAAAGCTGAGGCCATACAGGATGAAAGACTGTTTGATACTATGTTGGCCCAGTTGAAAATGGTCCCCTGGGTTGCAACATAAAAAATAATTGGCATCCACTCCAATTTGAAGCTCCTGTCATGAGCTCTCCCAAAAATCATGTTAAGCATTAAGGCGATGAACCTGTACGGGGCCCTTAAGCTCGTTGTGTCATATTCTCCCATTGGCCTGGTTCTGAAATGTATTCCAGACAATAGCATTCTTTTAAGGGTCTCAACAAGGTCCATTCTAATGTTTCTCATCCAATCATCGGACAAAAATACTTGTGCTTCTGGCAGGTGGTAGGCCAGGGCTACATATCCTGGGCTATAGGCATCATAGCCTTGTTTTTCAACATTCTCCAGGATCATAGTGGTTACATCTGCCCGGGGTAGAATCCAACCAATCACTTCAGAGCATGGGAAGAGCTCTGGTCTTGTGGGAATCTTCATCAGTGAATATCTCTCTATATTGGCGTATATGCCTTCTTCCTCCAAGCCCATATCAGGCACCTCTCAGCGCGTGATCAACATGTATATCTCTCCCCACTGGTACTCAGGCTCTACTCCAGATATGCACTTGGTGTCCTCATAGATGTATTTGGTTTTGGTGATAACTTCCATGTTAGGCTCCTCTTCGACCACAGGGGCCTTCTTCTTTTGTCGCTTTGACATTTTGGGTTCAGAATCTTCCTGTCATATATGAAATTATAATCATTAGGCCATTTCCGGCTAATTTGCAAACATTGAGACCACAATGTGCAGTGTTTCACTTCATCTATGTTTAACATGATGGAAAATAGTTAAATGAAGCAAATATGTGTAAGCTAACATCACTGTCTAATAAAAAATTTCTATCCACATATCTCGAGCGCGGAAACAAAAATCTACATTAAAGTGAAGAAACATTGGGTTCTCTGTGGACGCCATGATCATCGTGCTGCATTGGAATGACAGGGGAATTTATTTGATTTTTTAATGGTGCATTTTCAGGAAAGACACTGTCTGTGCAATCTATGGTCAATATAACTCTATGCAGTGATACACCCCCTCCACTGGCTTGGGTTCGAAACCAACCGTGAACCGGGTCGCGTAAAACAGCGCGATGAAATGCGGTTGTGGTTTAAAGGATATAGGAAACATAAGAGGGGGAAACTAGTCCAAGAAACACAGGCTAGTCATGAAAAACCATCCCCCATCAACCTATCATCAAACAAGGCAGATTGACGCAGATAGCGTAACGACCATCTGCACCAATCTCCCCAACAACTAAGCGTAGGGTCGACAACATACAGCTGCGAAGTAAAACACCCTATGGGAAACAAGAATCACCACTAATAGCTACGCTACAAGCCCCATTATATATGCAAGTAAACGACGGGGTTAAGGAAAAACGGCCATAAAACCTAACCGCGAAGCAAAATCAAGAAACGCTCAGCCAAATAGAACAGGATAAGGCATACAAGAGCCTACCTGGCACCTCAACATGTATGGCGGGAGAACACTGTTAAGCTTCCACGGTTGACCCACCTGGAACGAGGTTACACCGACAACGGGGGTCCTTGCGAGCTCGAGAGGACGACAGCGCATGAGAGCGATAGATCACGACAGTCCAAATAGCAATAGAATAATAAACCTGACCCCATATATATATATATATATAGTCAACCATAAGTAGCGGGGAAATATCGGATGACGGAACTCTAAGGATCGGAGGTCGCAAGCATAATTCCTTCTGCAACGTCGGGTGGCAAAACCACTAAGCTATCCGTGGGGATAACCGGGAGAAAATAATAACACGTCGGAGCTTACGAGATTAAACATCAGAGTGATAGCAGAAAAGGGAGCCGCAACGGCGGATTCATAAAGGACAAATCAATCCACAATAGGTAAAGTCTTCATCAGAGGAGAAATCAACTAAAAATACTGAAAGGCTAGTGTTTTCTGTAGCCACAATGGTGGAAACCCAAGACTTAAGGAGTGGTGAAAACAACCATGCAGGGTCTGAAAAGTCAAAGCGATGATCGAGAGACTTCTCAATCTGTCGTCCACAACTGCGGAGAATGAAGTAACAAATCGTTCCAATGTAAAACGAAAAATCAGCTAATTGAGACAAATGCGTCGGAGACAAATATCGAGGCTGAAGCTTATTATTTCTCCGCAATGGCGGGAGCGCGAGAAAAGAATCTTTCGATTCAAACACTTGAAAATGCACCCAAAGGAAAAACAAAAGTGGATCATTTCAGGCATTAGAAACAGTCTTTCTGAAGGGTCATTAAATCAAATCAAAGAAGAAAATCAAACCAATCTAAGCAAAAGGAGGGTCCTAAATTTTTTTTGAATTTTTGGGAAAGTGTTGCAACTGCAACAGTTGGCGACTACCTGGTGAACCCCAGATTTCTGACTTAACTCCTCCCCAGTAAAAGACTGTCTAGCTCAAAATTGAAATCTTCTAGATGTTTGCATTCCTAAGCTGGCCAACCCATACATTTAAATCATTGAGAAGCAGTTCATTCATTGGGAAAAGGTAACATCAGAAATATTTACAAGTCTGAATAACTCTTTTGAGGCCTAATAAGTGAGATTTATTTTACCCATCCTTAGGTAGTTTCTAGCTTGGATACCATAGGATTGTAACATATAGTAAACATCACTATCCATTTGTTCCTCATTCCCATGCCAATTGCACTTTTGTGCCTTTTTGAACTTTATTTCTTTTGACTCCTCCATCTGCCTTTCTTTCTGAATTTTATTCAGGCTCCTTTATCCATAGTGTCCTTTTGTGTGAGAGAAGAATTTACCTTTCATCTCACGGATGGAGAGGAACTTTTGGCAATTTGAAGTTCATGCTTTTGATACCTTGCTTTGATATACATTGTTTCTTTTAAGGAGTTTTGACTCTTGATAGCCTTTTAGCTTTTCTGAAATCATGGCATGGGATCATTTATATATGATATACTGTTTACCTTGCTTCCTTTCTGTGGGTCCGTCGCTATCACTCCCTTGGACATTTAGATGTGAAATGGATGGAGCCTCAAAATAGTATTCCAGACTTCTTAATTCTGAATTATTTACAGGGGTTAAGTAGGAATTCAATGAATATATGGCCAATTAGGAACACTGCTACTAGAGGACATTCTATGTTTTAAAGCATAGTCCTTTTCTCAAGATTTCAGTTAATTAAGAACCCTGATTTTTCCATTGCAACCAAACGTTTGCCTCTTTATTCAAAACCAAAAGAACTAATAACAAAGCATTAAATCAACAGAAAACAACATCAAAGCAATAAACCAAAAGAAAACATCATCAAATTATTTATGTACACAATCATTAAAACAAAAGAAACGAAAAGTGCCCACTACTGAAATTTTTTTTAACTTAGTGAATCAAGGGGTGGGATGGATTGTAGACATGAAATCCCTAACCATGGTCTAGCTGTGCTATTTTTGAAATCGAAATCATGTCTACTAGTCTATAGTCATCCTTCTTAGCCTGAGGAAGTTGAAGGAGCTCAGGCTGATTGTCAATCATAGAATTGGCCTTTCCTGAGGTATGATATCCTAGTTTAAGCTCTGTTAGATAATTTCCTAGGACAAAATTAGCAGATTCATTACCTTCTCCCAACTTAGTGATAGTATGCTTCATGTAAGGTTCTCTCAAAATTTTAATCTGATTTGGGGTACCCTTAAGAGGTAACCACAAATGAGACCATTCTAAAGCAAAACAACCTTTTAACCTGGCAGACCAATCTCGATTAAGAATAAGCCCATATCCATCCGGTACGTCAACCACCATAATGTCAATAAATTGACATATCTTGTTATTTGTAGATAAGCATATGAGAAAATTCTTCATTTCTCCCACTACTTTGACACCTGTTCTATCTAATTGCACTACTTCCTAGGCTGTGGGCTCTTGCTACCCATTTATCTTTTTGCAAACTTCAAATGGCATAACATTTACCGATGACCCAGAATCTACCAAACAATTATGCACATTATAATTCAGCATTTCTAGAGTCAAAAGAAAAGGCGGGGTTTTAGCTTTTTCTTCCCAATTGCCTTCTTCTCCCGGCTGATTTTTTGTGGGCATATCTTTTTTAAGCTCCTTAATTTTTTTAGTGTGTCCTTCATCAACATCCACCTGTCCTTTCACAGGTTTGGAAGACTCATTGATTGGCTCTGTTTCCTGGTTGACAGTAGTGACTTTAGGTGTTTTATCTTCAACATTAGCATCTGCCTATCTCTTGACATTCTTTTGCAATTTTTTAATCTTCGAAATTATTGCATTGTCTTTAATTGTTAGGTCTATGTCTTTTGTTGCTGTAGGTGTGTATTCAGATTTAAGAGTGTTCTCTTCTATCTCGAAAAGTGAAACACCATCCCATAAAAACATGGTATCATTTTCTTGTTTATATATGGTCTGGTTTTCTTTTCTTCTTTACCACTGTTCTTAGTCAATTTAGAGTTCAGCAACTGATTCATAACCAATGTCACTGAATTTAACCATTGAGGACACTTCTTTTCAGAATGAGGTTGTTCATGGAAAATGCAGAAATAATCCCCCCTACCTCCGTTGTATTTACTGATGCTGAATTGGGTGAAGGGATCTTCAATTGGTTGTTATCCTCCCTTTTTTGGAAGTAGGGTTTGTAATTTTTCTAAACTTCCCTTTCTTTCTCCAGATCTATTAAACGGTTGGATAGTTTCTGAATCATTTTCAGCATTCCCTCAAAATCATGTGATTGTTCCTCTTTAGGCTTAGAAATCAATAAGGCTCTTTTCTCTGTAGTCTTTTCTCTCAGTTTTTTAGGATAGTCTTCTATACTTTCCTTTTCAGCCTCTACCCTTTCTGCTTCTTCATAAGTCTCTGTCATCGTAGGTCGAGCTTTCATTTTGGAAAACATGGCCAGCTCAGGCCCTAGGGCTGAGGTATAATATTCAATTAGGACTTTGTCTGAGGGTCTGTCAGTTTCAGAAAATTTCTTTAGGTATGTTGAAAAACTTTGAGTAAAATCATGCACCTTCTCATCCTTCTCTTTTTTTAACAAACCAAGACCTTTCATTAGTGAGGCATGTGTCTTTTGGGTTGTGTATTTACTTCTGAAAATCCTTTCAAAGGTGTCCCAATCAGGAATAGAGTTTGCAGGAAAACCGAAATACCAAGATGCTGCTGCTCCTTTAAGGGTATGCAGAAACAATCCATAGACAACATATTCGTACTCCCCAGCCCTTAACCCTTCTACTGCTAAATAGAAACTTTGCAAGTGGTCATCTACAGTAGTATTTGCATCGGGGTCAAACTTAGGCAGTAGCTTTTCAAAAGCTTGAGGTAGGTTATGCAAAGGAGGTGTCAGGTTCAAAGGTGATCTGGCTCTCCAAGCCGGTAGTGGGTTGGGCTGATTCACATTTATACCAGCCATGAGCAAAGGTGAGAGAATAGGAGTAAAGAGCAACATAAGGTGAAACCAGGCTTACTTGCTTCAAGGTAGAACCAAATACTGTAAGTACTTGGGTTAGGTCAAAAGCTTCCAAATATATACTGGTGGGGTAATCTTGGGAAAATAGGTTTCCAAGGCCAGCCATGCACTGGCGGCACTCCTTCTAGCACCAGAAACTGTTGAGGCCTAGAAATTTGTAGGCAACAATAGTAAGGGATTCTCCCTAGTCAACGTTCCCAACTAGCCCATGACTGTTTGGTGTAGGGAATCCGTCCGGTTTGCGGTCCGTCTACCGTAGGTCAATTAACAAAAGGGGTTTACCGGTTGTGGCCCTATCCACCTGTTGAGGCCCGGAAATTCATAGGAAACAATAGTAAGGGATTCTCCCCAGTCAATGTTCCCAACTAGCTCGTGACTGTTTGGTATGGGGAATCCGTCCGGTTTGCGGTCTGGCTACCGTAGGTCGAAGTAACAAAAATAAAGGCTTTTACCGGTTGCAGCCCGGTCCACCATATTTTTGTATTTTTTGACTTAATGAATGATATGCAAGTGCCTAATTAACCATGCAGGGCGATAAGATGCAAGGAGAAGTCACAACGTGATGCGCAGGTTCTTACCTCTCGTCTTAGACTCACTAGCATCTAAATCACATACAACAGGAAATTAAAACTACCGACCTAATCTATCCCTAGGGAGCATGATTATCATTTATGGTGAGTAATATATTTTGTACATGCATAATGAAAAGTTAC
>LPNX010231458.1:304587-354841 GCA_001517045.1 Pseudotsuga menziesii | reverse complement strand
ACTTGAATAGTGCATTTTGCTTTACCATCTGCTGCAACGGCTTGACAATCTGAGCAAAATCAGGCACAAATCTTCGCACGAAGTTTATCGTTCCCATAAAAGATTACATCCCCTTTTTATTATGGGGCAAGGGGATTTGTTCAATAGCCTTAATTCTTTTTGGATCTACAGAGATTCCTTTCTTCGAAACTATGTGACCCAACAACTTGCCCTCTGTGATAGAGAACACACACTTCTTAGGATTGAGTGAGATGCCATATTTTCGACAGCGTTTGAAAATTTTCCTTAAGTGA
Source organism: Pseudotsuga menziesii (assembly GCA_001517045.1). Classification (NCBI taxonomy): domain Eukaryota; kingdom Viridiplantae; phylum Streptophyta; class Pinopsida; order Pinales; family Pinaceae; genus Pseudotsuga; species Pseudotsuga menziesii. Next base: position 354,548 of record LPNX010231458.1, on the reverse strand, counting down.
AATGAGTGCTCTTCTCTTCTCTTAGAGAATATTGTAATATCGTCAAGGTATACTACAGCACTTCGGCCAATCAATTTGTGGAAAGCTATGTCCATAGCTCTCTGAAATGTTGCTCCAATATTTATAAGCCCAAAGGGCATTCTCCTGTGGGCAAAGGTTCCCCATTTGGTCCTGAACATGGTCTTCAATCTGTCTTCTTCGTCTACTAATACTTGATTGTAGCCAGAGAAACCGTCTAATAATGAAAACAGTTCAGAACCTAAAACCATTTGTAGCAGTTGCTCCATGGGTGGAACAAGATAATTATCCTTGTCTAATGCACGGTTTAGGTTCCTGAAATCCACGTAAAGTCTGATTTCTCCATACTTTTTCCTTACTGGTACCAGATTTGATACCCACTCAGAGTGTCTAACTTTGAAAATGATTCTAGCATCCAATAATTTCTTCACTTCACTCTGAATCAGCGGTTCCAACTTTGGATGCATTTTTCTTAATGGTTGCTAATATGGCTTGACGCCTTCCTTAATGGGGATGACGTGTTTGATGATGCTAGTGTCGTATGTTTTCAAATCTTCGTACGTCAATGCGAAAACATCTTTATATTGTTTAAACAAACTGACGAACTTGTCTCTTTCTATTGGTGAACAACATTTGACGAGATTCACAAATTTAGGATTCGCTTCAGTCCCTAAATTAATCAACTCAAACTGCAGAGATGAGCTATGGGTATTCACGTTGGCTGGTCTTCTAAACTTTTCATTTAAATCGAACATTTTTTCTAACGTTCTGACTCCTTTAGGAATGAAATTATTGTACTTCATCTCAGCCTGATGCTCTTCATCGTCTATGATTGCTCCTTTAAACACCTCGTCATTTGTTAAACATTCTATAATCTGTTGGTGATCATCGAACACTCATAGGTTCGTAATCATATCAGGTACAGAGGGCCTGAAAATTAATTCAACAGAGCATCGATTATTAGTGGGTACCAATCTAGCGGCTGATGTGGCCAACAGGTCAGCTGCTACGTTTTTAAGCCTTGGAATTGAAATAATATTGAATGCATTAAAACATTTAAGCAAATCCCATACCTCATTCTGGTAAGCCTTTAAGTGAGGAGAAACACAATGTATTTGATTCCAGATTTGTTTCACAATAATTTCAGAATCTCCAAAAACTTTTAGATTACTTACCTTTAATTCAATCGCTTTCCTCAAGCCCTGCACCAACGCTTCGTACTCAGCTGTATTATTAGTACACTCAAACTCTAATCTACATGAAAGAAAATGTTTATTCTTCTGGGGGTCGATCAGGACAAAGCCAGCCCTTGACCCCTCTAATGTCTTAGAGCCATAAAAAAACAAAGTCCAAAAATCACTAACTACTGAATGTGAATCTATTCCTACTGCTAAGTCTACTATTTTACAGTCAATCTCATCAGCCTGTGAGAATCGAAGGAGATCAGGCTGGGTGTCATATGTGTTGTTGGCTTCTTCTGCTTGGTAATTTCCTGGTTCCAACTCAATAAAATAGTTTCCCAATACATAGTCCACTGGCACATTCTTCTCCTCCAGTTGAGTAACATTGTACTTCATGTGAGGTTCTCTTAGAATCTTAATCTGGTTTGGACTCCCTTTGTATGGAAACCACAGATGCGACCAATCTGAGGTGAAATATCCATTTAATTTGGCCGACCAATCTCTTCTCAGGAAAAGACCATAAGCGTCTGGTATATCAGCCACCACGATGTTAATAACTTGGCATACTTTGTCATTAGATGCCAAATGGACTAGGACATCTTCCATCTCACCAATTACCTTTACATCTGTTCTGTCCAATTGAATCACCCTCCACATGGATGGCTTAGGCTGCGCATTGATCTTTGTACAGACTAATATGGGCATAACATTAACCGACGCCCCTGAGTCTACCAAGCAATTATGTACATTATTATTGAAAATTTCAAACGTGAGGAGGAAAGGTGGATGTTTTCTTTTAGACTTACCTCCAACGCTGGTTTTTCCAATTTCTTCTTCTTCCTGAGGTTGATTGTTAGCGGGCAGCTTCTCATCTGATGCTTCAATTGCTTTCAACAGTCTTTCTTTTTGCTGCGGCACTTTACACATTTCGAATAGTGGAACATTCGCTTTTACCTTCTTTAAATCCTCCACGATGTCATAATCCATCGGCTGCTCAATGGGATGAGGTTTATCAGCATTCATCTTTCCTTCATTTGGCCTAGCCAACATATTATTCTGCTTCGGATCTTGGCTGGTAATAGTGAATTCTGGAATCTTATCAGCTAAGGATTTATTTTGAAATTTCTTTACATTTCTTTGCAGCATTTTGATCTTTGGTAGAATGATACTGTTTTCTTTGATTGGCCCTTGGCTTCTTGTTGCTGCGTTGGTTTCCATGACATCCTTGTAGCTCTGATTTTCTTCCTCTTCAGCATCAAATAATGAAACAGAATCCCACAAAGCCATGGTTTCCTCTTCTTGTTCCTTTGTTGACGTAGTCTTCTCTTTTCTCTCTTCATCTCCATCTTCTGTTAATCTAGAATCCAGCAGCTGATTCATGACCAAGCTCATCGAATTTATCCATTGAGGACAATGATTTTCAGAGTGTGGCTGTTGGTGGAAAGTGTAAAAATTGTCCATGCCCACCTATGTTAAATTCATAGATGCATTATTGTGAGGAGGAGGTTGAGACTGATGGTTATCCTCTCTTTTCTTATAATATGGCTTATAAAACTTTTTTGTTTCCTTTTCTTTCTCCATATCTATGATTTTGTTGGAAAGCTTCTGCATCATTTTGGCCATATTTTCCAAATCTGGTGACTTTTCTTCCTTAGGCTTAATAAACAATAAGGCTTTTCTTCCTGCACCTTTCTCTCCTGACTGTTTTGGGTAATCTTCAATACTTTCTCTTTCAGCTTCCACTACTTTTGCCTCTTCATAGGTTTCTGTCAAAGTAGGATTGGCCCTACCTTTGGAAAACATGGCCAAATCAGGGCCTAAAGCTGAAGTATAATATTCAATCAGAACTTTGTCTGAAGATCTATCCGTTTCAGAAAAATTCTTGAGATAGGCTGCAAAACTTTGGGTGAAACTGTGCACCTTTTCCTTTCTTTCTTTCTTCAAGGTGCATAGCCCTTTCATGAGGGCTACATGAGTTTTCTGAGTTGCATACTTCTGAAAATTCTTTCAAAGGTATCCCAATCAGGGATAGAGTTAGCAGGAAACCCAAAGTACCATGATGCCGCAACCCCTTTAAGGGTATGCGGGAACAGTCTGCAGACTACATCTTCATACTCCCTGGCCCTTAATCCTTCAATTGCCAAGTAAAAACTTTGTAGGTGATCATCTACTAGTATTTTCTCATTGGGGTCAAACTTGGGCAACATCTTGTCAAAGGCTTGAGGTAGGTCGTGTAATGGAGGTGTCAGGTTTAATGGTGATCTGGCTCTCCATGTAGGTGGTGGATTTGGTGGGTTAGGTGGTTGGCTTGCATTTACGCCAGCCATGAGTCTGGGTGGAGAGTGAGGAGGTGAGCCAACTGGAGTGCGAGCAGGAGAAATGTGAGAGGTATTTGGGCCTTCTTGGTTCAAAGGTAGTACAACTTCTTGTAAGCCCGTTTCTACACTGGTTCTTCCCAGTCTCCAACCAACACTGAGTCTTTCATTACATGACGATCTTTCTTTTTATACTCTCTTCTGGGAAATTCAGGGATGATGGACAATCCTCCAATCTTCTTTACATATGCCCTGGTGTGTCTTCTCAGATCATTAACAATTTCATTGCCAACAGAATATAGATGTTCTCTTTCTTCCGGAATTGGATTATGAAACCCACTACTCTTAGAACTGTTACCGGTGGAATAATCTCGAGAAAATGGGTTTCCTCGGCCAGCCATACACTGGCAGCCCTCCTTCTAGCACCAAAACTGTTGAGGACTAGAAATTCGTAGGCAACAACATGTTGCAGCTGCAACAAATCTCCCCAAATTTATTAAAATTTTCGGTCCCCTTCCCCTGATTTAGCATTATTTGTTGATTTTGAACTCTTGAGCCTTTGAGCACATTGTATTTTTAGTGGCTTTGAAGTTTGATTGTCGATCTGTTTGAAATTGCCATGTTGGGATTTATGATGAGTCGCACTTCCTAAGTTTGTGGATTGAACCAGGTGTGTTTTTGGAGGATCGTCGTTACGAAAGTTTACCAGGTTTCTGTTTGATTAAATTTAAATCTATCTAAAACTCTTAGCGATTTTTGGTCGTGCTTCTATCTTTGTTGGATCGGAAGCTACTACCTCTTCCTCGTCCGCCGTTGCGGCTCCTAAAGTGATTCAGCTTCCGATGTCCAATCACTTCCGATGTCTGATGTGAAGTTTTCCCCACTCATGTGGATTAACCTTTTTCCCTTTCGTCGTTGGGCTGGGAAATTCGTTCCGCGTCCAATGTTGAAAGCCATCCGACTTCCGATTTAAGTCTCTCTAGCCCACGTTTTCGCACCACTATAGCTTTTTTCCCTTCCACTGTTGCGGATAGGAAAGTGTTTCCACGTCCGATGCCAAAGCCTTCCGACTGCCGACTTAGATATTTCCCGCTCAAGGCTTAGTTGAAATTCTTTCCAGATTAACAGATACACCGGGTTGTTTTCTTATGGTTAGCCATTTCAGATGAATGATTCTAATGTTTAAAATGCTTTTCCAAAGAATGATGCACAACCATTGACTGCAGGTAGGACGAAATGCCGGCAAGGTCATGAGGAAAAGGACAAATTTGAAGGAAACCAAACGTAGAACCAAAAGTTCCAGCAATTACTCAACTGCTCGTGAGTACACGCAAAAGAAGAAAGGCATCTGAAGCGTTGGGAACTGAAAGGTCATGAACTGGGAGGCAGCCCAAGTGATTGGCTGCAGTTATTTTAATATTGTAAAGATAGGACTTAGAAAGGGCTTTTTCCCTGAGAAAATTTGTAAACTCTTTTGCTTGTAAGAGGAACTATTTCGTTTTCAGCCATGTTTCATTTACTGTGAGAGTATTTAACTTCCTGAACCTATGTTCTTGTTGAGTGTTCTTCAGTATTTTTTGGGATATCTTCCACTGTGAGTAATAAATGTTGTTCATAAAATAATCGACTATCTGGTTGTTTAAATATCTGTAATTGTTCATGTGTATTGAGTGAAGTATCGGCTATCTATAACTCTTCATGATGCACGTACAAAATTTATTACTCACCAATGAATGATAACTCTACTCCCTAGGGATAGTTTAGGTAGTTAGTTTATTTGTGTTATGTTGTATGTGTTTTGGGTGCTTGTGAACCTTAAGACGAGAGATAAGAACCTGCACATCACATTGTGACTATTCCTTGCATCTTTAGTACTTTTCCTTGTTAGTTAGGAACTTGCATATTCCTATTTCGTTTTACAGTCAGAAAGTCAAAAAATAGCAAAAATGCGGTGGACCGGGCCGCAACCGGTAAATCCTTTGTTTTGTTACTTTGACCTACGGTAGCCGGACCGCAAACCGGATGGATTGCCTATACCAAATAGTCAACAGGCTAGTTGGGAACGTTGATTGGGGAGAATCCCTTACTATTTTCACCTACGAATTTCCAGGCCCCAACAGTTTTGGCGCTAGAAGGAGGGCCGCCAGTGTATGGCTGGTTGAGGAAACCCGTTTTCCCAAGAATATTCCACTGGTAATAGTTCTGAAAGCGATGGGTTCCATAATCTAATTCCGAAAGAAAGAGAACATCTATATTCTGTCAATAACAAAATTGTTAATGATCTGAGAAGGCATACCAGGGCATATGTAAAGAAGATTGGAGGATTGCCAATCATCCCTAAATTTCCCAGAAGAGAGTATAAAAGGAAGGATCGTCCTGAAGCGGAAGGCTCAGTGTTGGTGGGAGACTGGGAAGATCTTGTTGAATCTTCTTTACAAGAGTTTGTACTACCTTTGAATCAAGAAGGCCCAGAAACCCCTCACAGTTCTCCTACTCATACTTCAGTTGGTTCACCTCCTCACTCCCCACCCAGCCTCATGGCAGGAATAAATGCTAATCCACCACCTAATCCACCTCTTGCATGGAGAGCCAGATCACCATTGAACCTTACACCTCCTTTACATGACTTACCTCAAGCCTTTGACAAAATGTTGCCCAAGTTTTATCCCAATGAGAAAATACTAGTCGATGATCACCTACAAAGCTTTTATTTGGCAATTGAGGGATTAAGGGCCGGGAACATGAAGACGTGGTATGCAGACTGTTCCCGCATACCCTTAAAGGAGCCACAGCGTCATGGTACTTTGGATTGCCGGCTAACTCTATCCTTGATTGGGATACCTTCGAAAGAATGTTCAGAAGTAATTATGTAACTCGGAAGACTCATGCCGCTCTCATGAAAGGGCTGTGCACGTTGAAGAAAGAAAGAAAAGAAAAAGTGCATAGTTTTACTCAAATATTTGCAGCATATCTCAAGAACTTCTCTGAAACAGATAAGCCTTCAGACAAAGTTCTTATTGAATACTATACTTCAGCTTTAGGCCCTGATTTGGCCATGTTTGCCAAAGGTAGAGCCAAGCCTACTCTGACAGAAACCTATGAGGAAGCAGAAGTGGTGGAAGCTGAAAGAGAGATCATTGAAGACTATCCAGAACAGCCTGGAGAAAAAGGTATAGGAAGAAAAGCCTTATTGTTTACTAAGCCTAAAGAAGAAAAGTCTCCAGAGTTGGAAAATATGGCCAAGATGATGCAGAAGCTCTCCAATAAAATCATAGATATGAATAAAGAAAAGGAGGCACAAAAGTTTTTTAAGCCATATTATAAGAAAAGAGAGGATAACCACCATTCTTAACCGCCTCCTCAGAATACTGCATCTATGAACTTGACAGAGGTGGGCTTGGATAATTTTTGCACATTCCACCAACAACCACATTCTGAGAAGAATTGTCCGCAGTGGATAAATTCGATGACGTTGGTCATGAATCAGATGTTAGGTTCTAGATTGACAGAAGAGGGAAATGAGGAAAGAAAGGAAAATTCTGCTTCCACGTCTACTCAGGAATAGGAAGAGGAAACCTTGGCTTTATGGAATTCTGTCTCACTATTTGATGCTGAAGAAGAAAAGACTCAGGGGTGTAAAGGCGTTATTGAAACCAACGTAGCCACGAGGAGCCAAGGGACGGTTAGGGAAGACAGTTTTATACTCCCAAAGATTAAGAGGCTGCAGAGAAATGTTAAGAAGAGATTTCAAGACAAATCATTGGCTGATAAAATTCTAGAGTTCACTGTCACCAGCCAAGATCCTAGGCAGAGTAACGCGCAGACCAACCCCAGTGAAGAAATTGCTGGAAAACCCCATCCCATTGAGCAACCGATGGATTATGACATTGTGGAAGATTTAAAGAATATAAAAGCGACTGTTCCACTATTTGAAATGTGTAAAGTTCCTCAGCAAAAGGAAAGACTATTGAAAGTGCTGGAAACATCGGACGAGAAGCTGCCCGTGAGTAACCAACCTCAGGAAGAGGAAGAAATTGGAGAAACCAGCATTGAAGGTAAGTCTAAAAGAAAACATCCACCTTTCCTCCTCACATTTGATATTTTCAATCATAATGTACATAACTGCTTGGTAGACTCAGGGGCGTCAGTGAATGTTATGCCCATATCAGTCTGTAAAAAGATCAATGGGAAGCCTAAGTCGTCCACGTGGAGGGTGGTTCAATTGGACAGAATGGATGTGAAAGTTATTGGTGAGTTGGAAGACGTCCTAGTCCGTCTGGAATCTAATGACAAAGTGTGCCAAGTTATTAACATCGTAGTGGCTGATATACCAGATGCTTACGGTCTCGTCCTAAGCAGAGATTGGTCGGCCAAATTAAATGGATATTTCACCTCATATTGGTCGCACCTGTGGTTGCCATACAAAGGAAGTCTGAATCAGATCAAGATTTTAAGAGAGCCTCACATGAAGTACAATGTTACTCAACTGGAGGAGAAGAATGTACCAGTGGATTCTGTATTGGGAAACTATTTTATTGAGTTGGAATCAGGTAATTACGAAGCAGAAGAAGCCAGCAACACATCTGATACCCAGCCTGATCTCCTTCGATTCTCACAGGCTGATGAGATTGACTGTAAAATAGTAGACTTAGCAGTAGAAGTAGATTCATTTCCAGTAGTTAATGATTTTTGGACTTTATTTTTCGATGGCTCTAAGACATTAGAAGGGTCAGGGTTGGTTGTGTCCTGATCGACCCACAGAAGAATAAACATTTCCTTTCATGTAGATTAGAGTTTGAGTGTACTAATAATACAGCTGAGTATGAAGCACTGGTGCAGGGACTAAAGAAGGCAATTGAATTGAAGGTAAGTAATCTAAAAGTATTTGGGGATTCTGAAATTATTGTAAAACAAATTCGGAATCAGATATATTGTATTTCTCCCCACTTAAAAGCTTACCAGAATGAGGTATGGGATTTACTGAAGTATTTTAATGCATTTAACATTATTTCAATTCCAAGAATAAAAAACGCAGCTGTTGATCTATTGGCCACATCAGCCGCTAGACTCGTACCCACTAATAATCGATGCTCGGTTGAACTGCTTTTCAGGCCCTCTGTACCTGATATGATTACGAATATACGAGTGTTTGATGATGACCAGCAGATCATAGAATGTTTAACGAATGATGAAGTGTTTAAAGGAGCGATCATAGACGGTGAAGAGCATCAGGCTGAGATGAAAGACAATAATTTCATTCCTAAAGGAGTCAAAATGTTGGAAGAAATGTTCTATCTAAATGAAAAATTCAGAAGACCACCCAACGTGAAGACACATAGCTCATTGCTACAGTTCAAACTAATAAATTTGGGGACTGAAATGACTCCTAAGTTCGTGAATCTCGGCAAATGTTGTTCGCCAACAGAAAGAGACAAATTTATCAGTCTATTAAAACAATATAAAGACGTTTTCACCTGGACGTATGAAGACTTGAAAACGTATGATACTAGTATCATCAAACACGCCATCCCCATTAGAGCAGGCGTCAAGACATATCGGCAACCATTAAGGAAAATGCATCCAAAATTGGAGCCATTAATTCAGAGTGAAGTGAAGAAACTATTGGATGCTCGAATCATCTTCAAAGTTAGACACTCTGAGTGGGTGTCAAATCTGGTACCAGTAAGGAAAAAGTCTAGAGAAATCAGACTCTGCGTGGATTTCAAGAACCTAAACCGTGCATCAGACAAAGATAACTATCCCATGCCACCCATGGAGCAGCTGCTACAGATGGTTTCAGGTTCTGAACTGTTTTCATTATTAGATGGTTTCTCTGGCTACAACCAAGTATTAGTAGCCAAATAAGACAGATTAAAGACAACGTTCAGAACTAAATGGGGAACCTTTGCCTATAGAAGAATGCCTTTTGGGTTGACTAATGCTGGAGCGACATTTCAGAGGGCTATGGACATAGCTTTCCACGGATTAATTGGATGAAGTGCTATAGTATACCTTGATGATATTACAATATTCTCAAAAATAAGGGGAGAACATGCATTTCACTTAAGGAAAATCTTCGAACGTTGTTGTAAGTATGGTATTTCACTCAATCCTAAGAAGTGTGTATTCGCTGTCACGGAAGGAAAGTTGTTGGGCCACATAGTTTCAAAACAAGGGATCTCCATTGACCCAGAAAGAATCAAGGCCATTGAACAAATACCCTTGCCCCATAATAAAAAGGGGATGCAATCCTTCATGGGAACCATAAATTTCGTACGAAGGTTTGTGCCTGATTTCCCCCAGACTGTTAAGCCGCTGCAGCAGATGGTCAAGCAGAACGCACAATTCAAGTGGAATGAGCTTGAGAAGAATGCTTTCAGTAAAATTAAAATTTTTGTTGCACATGCGCCTTCCCTGAAAATCCCAGACTTTGATAAAGACTTTATTTTGTATACATTTGCATCCGATGATTCACTAGCAGCGGTGCTCACCCAAAAGGAAGAAGGGGGGGATGAATTCCCAGTCTCCTTTATGAGTACTGGTCTACAAGGGGCTGAATTAAACTACCCAGCCATTGATAAGAAATCTTACATGGTATTTAAGGCAGTGAAGCAATTTAGGCCTTATATATTAAAAAATCGAACCAAGGTAATAGTCCCCTACCCAGCTGTAAGATCCCTTCTCATTCAGAAAATAGTTAGGAGAAAGAAGGGGCAACTGGGTCACATCTCTACAAGAGTACGACCTTGAATTCAAACCACTGTCTATAGTGAAAGGTCAAGGGTTGTGCAAATTGATGACTGAAAGCGGGAACAACGAAGAACAAGCGTGGGAGGATGAGGCTGAATTACATGTAATGGATGTATGTCCTCTGTTTACAGCTCCTGAGTCTTGGTATAGAGACCTTGTGCATTACCTGCAATCAGGGTTGTTGCCAGAACATTGGAATTCCAAACAAAGAAGAGCTCTGCATCTTAAATCGACCTCCTATCAGCTTATTGAAGGAATATTATTCAGAAAGAATTATGACGGGGTTCTCCTCAGATGTCTAGAAAAAGAAGATGCGAAGAAAGTAATGTCAGAATTACATGACGGTCCTGCTGGGGGACATTATTCAGGAGACACTATAGCTCACAAAATCCTCAGAGCTAGTTACTATTGGCCTACACTCTTCAAGGATGCACATGCACATGTCAGGAAATGTGATATTTGCCAAAGATGTGGGGGGAGACAGCCTAAATCAGCAGCACCCCTAAAGCCTGTGATGATCACGGAACCATTCGAGCAGTGGGGGATAGATATTATTGGAGAAATAAAACTGAATTCTTCTCTCCAACAAAAATGCATTCTGACTGCAACTAATTATTTCACTCGCTGGGTCGAAGCTATCCCACTGCGCAAGATAAATGAAGACGAAGTCATCAGCTTCCTACAAGATCATATTATGACCAGGTTTGGAGTTCCAGTTTCGTTAGTCTTTGATAATGCTAAATACTTTTCATCAATCAAATTGACTGCATTTGCTCACGATAAAGGGATAAAATTGCATTATTCAGCTAATTATTATCCACAAGGAAATGGCCTGGCTGAATCTTCTAACAAAAATCTGATTAGGATTTTAAAAAATACTATGGTAGAAAACTAGAGGAGTTGGAACTTAGCTTTACTAGATGCCCTTTGGGCTGATAGAGTCACCCCCAAGTCCGCGATAGGAGTGTCTCCATACACCCTTGTCTATGGTAAAGAAGCCATCCTTCCTCCCAATATCATGCTACCATCTTCCATACTAGCTCAAGAGTCTATGGGGTCGGATGATGAAGTTTTATAAATAAGAATATATAATCTCCTGAAAGCAGAGGAAGCCAGATCTAAAGCCAAAGAATGCTTTAGGCTACAACAGGAGTCAGTTAAGAGATGGTTTGACAAGCATAAAGCTGGGACAAAAGACTTTGAAGTAGGAGACTTAGTCCTCAAATGGGACCACCCCCATGATGAGAAAGGAAAGCATACCAAGTTCCAGCAGTTGTGGGTAGGCCCTTTTTAGATTTCAACCAAGCTCAGTCCTTCTACTTACAAGTTGCAAGATCTGCAGGGGTGGGAGGAGAACCTACCAGTAAATGGTTTGGTCCTCAAGCAGTATTTTTCCTGAGTCTGTTTGAATTCTTCTGTCTTGTATATAAATAATTCCTTTAGCTGTCTTTTGAGTCATGTTTTTCAGTTTGCTTTAGTTTGAGTTTATTGTTTTCAATAAAGGGAATGAACCCGTGGTTGCATGGGGAACATCTAAATTTTTGGGAGTGATAAACAAGTTTAGTGACCAGACTGTGGTTTGCTATTTATACAAAATATTTTCTTCCAGCTTAGTCATTTTCTCGAATAATTCTGTGTGCATTGAGGTCCTACTTAATCCCTGTGTAATAAAATGGATTCAGAGAGTCTGGAACACTATGTTGGGGCTCCATCCACGTCACACGTAAAGTGTCCTAAGGAGTGACATCCTAAAACCCATGGAAAAGAGCAAGGTGAACAGTATATTGAATATAAATGATCTCATGCCAAGAAACGAATGCCAATAGGCAAATAAAGAGTCAAAAAACTCCTAAGAAAGCATCATCAATCAAAGCAGGTGTTGAATCATGAGTACTAAGTTGCCTAAAGATCCTCTCTGTCCATGAGCTGAAACTTAAAATATATCACTCTCACAAAAGGACACTATGGGATAGAGGATCCTGAAATAAAATTCAGTAAGACAGGGCATTCAGGAGGACTCATAAGAAAAGGGACAAAGGTCCAAAAGTACAAAAGGTACTAAAATGGCATGAGAATGAGGAACAAATGAATATTTCTGTTTACCATATGCTACAATCCTGTGGTGTCCAAAGCTATCAGCCACCTGAAGACAAAGGTAATAATGAAATTCATCTTCTGGCCTCAGCATAGTTGTCTGGACTTAACATTTCTGGTTTCCACTCTCCATAATCGGGCTGTCATCAATGATTAAGGGTACACACTTCGGTCATTTGAGAAATCCATATTGCTGGAAGAATTCAATATGATGCTTTTGCTGTTAAATAGTCTATCACTCAAAGATTAATCGCCCAGAGATCTAGGTTCACCACGTAATCGCCAATTGTTGCAGCTGCAACAAATCTCCCCAAATTTATTAAAATTTTGGGTCCCCTTCCCCTGATTTAGCATTATTTGTTGATTTTGAACTCTTGAGCCTTTGAGCACGTTGTCTTTTCAGTGGATTTGAAGTTTGATTGTCGATCTGTTTGAAATTGCCATGTTGGGATTTATGATGAGTCGCACTTCCTAAGTTTGTGGATTGAACCAGGTGTGTTTTTGGAGGATCGCCGTTACAAAAGTTTACCAGGTTTCTGTTTGATTAAATTTAAAGCTATCTAAAACTCTTAGCGATTTTTGGTCATGCTTCTATCTTTGTTGGATCGGAAGCTACTACCTCTTCCTCGTCCATTGTTGCGGCTCCTAAAGTGATTCAACTTCCGATGTCCAATCACTTTCGACGTCCGATGTGAAGTTTTTCCCGCTCACGTGCATTAACCTTTTTCCCTTTCACCATTGTGGCTGGGAAAGTCGTTCCACGTCCGATGTCCAAAGCCGTCCAACTTTCGATTTAAGTCTCTCCAGCCCACATTTTCACACCACTTTAGCTTTTTTCCCTTCCGCCATTGCGGATAGGAAAGTGTTTCCGTGTCCAATGCCAAAGCCTTCCGACTGCCGACTTAGATATTTCCCACTCAAGGCTTAGTCGAAATTCTTTCCAGATTAACAGATACACCGGGCTGTTTTCTTATGGTTAGCTGTTTCAGATGAATGATTCTAATGTTTAAAACACTTTTCCAAAGAATGATGCACATCCATTGACTGCAGGTAGGATGAAATGCCGTCAAGGTCATGAGGAAAAGGACAAATTTGAAGGCAACCAAACGCAGAACCAAAAGTTCCAGCAATTACTCAACTGCTCGTGAGTACACGCAAAAGAAGAAAGGCATCTGAAGCGTTGGGAACTGAAAAGTCATGAACTGGGAGGCAGCCCAAGCGATTGGCTGCAGTAGTTTAAATATTGTAAAGATAGGACTTAGAAAGGGCTTTTTCCCTGAGAAAATTTGTAAACTCTTTTGCTTGTAAGAGGAACTATTTCGTTTTACAGTCAGAAAGTGCAACTTTTGCCTGCTGGAGAGAGAGAAATGTGGAATGTATTAATGCTACTAAATGAATAATGTTGAAGAGGAACTATTTCGTTTTCAGCCGTGTTTCATTTACTGTGAGAGTATTTAACTTCCTGAACCTATGTTCTTGTTGAGTGTTCTTCAGTATTTTTTGGGATATCTTCCACTGTGAGTAATAAATGTTGTTCATAAAATAATCGGCTATCTGGTTGTTTAAATATCTGTAATTGTTCATGTGTCTTGAGTGAAGTATCAGCTATCTGTAACTCTTCATGATGCACGTACAAAATGTATTACTCACCAATCAATGATAACTCTGCTCCCTAGGGATAGTTTAGGTAGTTAGTTTATTTGTGTTATGTTGTATGTGTTTTGGGTGCTTGTTAACCTTAAGACGAGAGGTAAGAACCTGCGCATCACATTGTGATTGTTCCTTGCATCTTTATCACTCTGCATTGTTATTTAGGCACTTGCATATCATACATTAAGTCAAAAAATAGCAAAAACTCGGTGGACCGGGCTGCAACCGGTAAAGCCTTTGTTTTGTTACTTTGACCTACGGTAGCTGGACCGTAAACCGGACGGATACCCTATACCAAACAGTCAACGGGCTAGTTGGGAACGTTGATAGGGGAGAATCCCTTACTGTTGTTTCCTGCGAATTTCCAGGCCCCAACACAACAGTAAGGGATTCTCCCTAGTCAACGTTCCCAACTAGCCCATGACTGTTTGGTATGGGGAATCCGTTCAGTTTGCGGTCCGGCTACCGTAGGTCGAAGTAACAAAAACAAAGGCTTTTACCGGTTGCAGCCCGGTCCACCGTATTTTTGTATTTTTTTACTTAATGTATGATATGCAAGTGCCTAATTAACCATGCAGGGCGATAAGATGCAAGGAGCAGTCACAACGTGATGCGCAGGTTCTTACCTCTCATCTTAGACTGACTAGCATCTCAATCACATACAACAGGAAATTAAAAATACCTACCTAATCTATCCCTAGGGAGCAGGATTATCATTCATTGGTGAGTAATATATTTTGTACATGCATAATGAAAAGTTACAGATAGCTGACACTTCTTTCAAGACACATGAACAATTGCAGATTTTTGAACAACCAGTTAGCCAATTGTTTTATGAACAACATTCATTACTCACAGTGGAAAAAATCACAAAATATACTGAAAAGCATTCAACAAGAACATAGGTTCAGGAAGTTAAACACTCTCATAGTTGAAAACAAAATAGTTCCCCTTCAACATTGTTCATTTAATCACATTGATACATTCCACATTTCGCTTTCTCCAGCACGAAAAAGTTGCAGTTTCTGATTGTAAAACAAAATAGTTCCTCTTACAAGAAAATGGTCTACAAGTTCTTCCAGGGAAAAATCCCCTGTCTCAGTTCTACTTTCAAATATTTAAACTATAACTCTAAACCGCTTGGGCTGCCCTCCAAACGTATGACCTTTCAGTTTCTCGAACATTTCATATTCTTCTATGTTGTCTATTATGCATTCATGACTATTTAGTAACTAGTAGCTCTTTTGGGTTGGTGCCTTCGTCGCCATCCATGTTGTCTTTTCCTTCGTCTGTCCTTCCGACCACGGTTCGACCAATCCCTTGAGTCCACCTGCAAATAAACCAAAATGAATCATTCATTGGATTTACATTCCAAAACAAAGCAGCAAATTATATTACTGAAATAGCTAATCCACAAGAAAAGACCAGGTGTTCCATCATCATTTTACAAATGCTGACAACACTACCACGTCCTCCTACAGGCTCGTGATAAAACACCAACTTCGGAAATCGGGAGGAAACCGACCTCGGAAGCAAAAGCTTTGTCTAGCTGCAACGGCGGGAGAGTAAAGGCTACAGGTATGCGACGGGAGGGTGGGAAAAGGCTTTAGTTGGAAGTCAGAATACTTTTAAATCGGAAGATGAATGACTTTCCTAGCTGTAGCGACGGAAGAGAAATAGGCTACGGACAAGCGACGAAAAGGGTCAACACGCATCAGCAGTCAGATCTCTTTACGCTTCGGACGCTAAAAGGGTTTCCAAGCCGCAATGGTTAAAAAGAAAAACCTATGGGAAAGCTACTAAAGACTAAAGCATCGGCTGGTGGGTCGTTTTGGACTCTGGGTGCTAAACCGCTTTGGGAGCCGCGACGACGGAAGAGGAAACGGCTAAGGCTTCCGATTAACAAAAAATTGACACCTGATCAATAGAAAACAATTAAGTGTTTCAAACTTTAAAAATCAGCAATAGTTAAAACCTGCTTTACTTCCGCAATAGCTGCCTTAATAAAGAACACTTGGTTCGATCAATCAAGCGAAAACAAACATAGAATCTGCGACTTACCATAAATCCCAAACACATTCAAAATTTGAACCTTGGGTGAGAGTTAAGCTTTTACAATCATCTAAAATTAAAACACGACCAAAACTCAAAGGATCCAACGATTAAAACACAATTCTAAATCATGAGGGGGGGCCCAAAATTTAAGAAATTTGGGGAAAACAGTTGCAGCCGCAACATCACCGTATATGTTTTTGTATTTTGACTTAAAGTATGATATGCACGTGCCTAATTAACAATGTAGGGTGATAAGGATGCAAGGAGTAGTCACAATGTGATGCCCAGGTTCTTACCTCTCGTCTTAGAACTCACAAGCATCTAAATCACATATGCAGCAAGAAAGTAAAACTAACTAACTATCTATCTATCTATCCCCGGGGAGCTAAATTGTAACTTATTTATGAGTAATGTGTATTGTGCATGCATTATAAAGAGAAATTACAGATAGCTGATATTCCTTCCTACAACACATGAACGATTAAATATATTTAAACAATCAGATAGCCAATTGTTTATGAACAACATGCATTACTCATGGTGGTAATTTCATAGAATAAACCAGAAATCATTCAAACAAGAACATAGGCTCTAAGAGTTAGAACGATCTCACAGTTAATGGACAAAAATTGGAAAAATGAAATAGTTCATCTTTCACCAATCCATAGCATAGCATTTGAACGTCCCACCAAACTTTCTCCAACAGGCAAACAATAATTATTTATTGCAAAAAAAAGTAGTTCTCCTTACAATATCCCTTTACATGTCTAACTGGGAAAAAGCCCCTTCTTCTTCTAAGTCTTCTATATTTATACAAAATTAAAAGACTGTTGGGCTGCCCACGAATAACCCTTGTCCTTCCCAACTCTTCGCCTCCCAAAATTTTACTTTCCTCAAATGTTTACAAAATCATTACATATTACAAAGTGAATAATCATTCACGAGGGCCCCACTTGGGTATTCAGAAATTTCTTCCACGCCAAAGCCTCAGAGGTGATGCCTTCAAACGCACAAGGTTCCAAATATTGAATGTTTATCTCAAACTTTGCAGCTTGGTTCTTGATGGCCTCAATTCTGGCCGCACTCAAACGAAGCTGATCCTCCAATAGCTGCACACTGATGGCGGAATGATCTACTTCACTCCTTAAGATCTGGTCGTCAAGGGCCCTAATGTGCTGTATTTTTGCTTCCTCCTCTTGATACCTCTTCTACAAAATCTCCATAAATGAGTTGTGGTATGGAAAAACATATAGCCTCTGCTCAACTTCTACTTGGCACCGATTGTAGGTAATTAGGAACCTTATGAAGAATTCTGTGCACTCTCCTTCAGTCTTTCTCACAACTTTTTTGAAATCCTCTGTTGTGTTTATAGCAAAATCTAATAAGTCGTAATCTTGCTTCAGAGCCTGTCGATATTTCGAGGGCAGCTCTGCAGGGGTTTATTCATTATTTTCCAGCCTTGCCATTCTTACTATCAGGACTTCTAGGACGTCCTGAGATCTATCAACAAAATAAGAAGAAGTCTCCAGAATTTCCTCTAATCGGCCATCTACTTGCAAAACTTTGCATCTCTCCTCTTCCATGGCAGTCTGCAGCTGAAGCATCTTGGCCTTTTATGCCAGTACATGTTCCTTGAAAGGTTGAAGGTTAACCTACTACTCTTTTGCTTCCACCAAATCAGTTGACAGAGAAGTGATCTGCTCTTGAAGTTTTGTCTTTTGTTCTTGAGACTGCTTCTCACTTGCCTCCAAGGTGGCCTTTTGAAGCTCTAAGTCTTCTATTTTCTAGCAACTGTTCCTTCTCCACCCTTAGCTCTTGATACTCTTGCTGCACTCTCTCCAGACACTCTTGTGTAGTTTCCATAGACCTCCTTTCTGCTTAGAGAACCTGCAGTTCATCCCTTGAAGACCTCATCTCTTTCTACATGTCCTCATATTTTCTCTTCAGCTTACTGTTTTCTTCTCTCTCCTTTCTTAATGTGTCTTTCAGCTGAGAAGAAGACTTCTTGGATTGCTCTAGATCTGTCATGATTTTGTCTACATTATCCTCCGAAGCATGGATCAATGCACATCCTGCTCTAATGGTGAACCTGGGATCTCGGTCTATCCCATATACAACAGTTGTATCCGTTATCATCTTCCCGGACAGACCTCCTGTTGCAACCTTCTTTTCAGTTCTCTTCACTATCCTCTTGGTTTCCTTGTCATAGAAGATAGTATTAAAATTAGGGATTTCTTCCCCTATCTTCTGTTCAAAGGGGATCAGTTTAAATGTGGGAACCATAGACTGTCCAGGTGCACTGGCAGTAGGTACTTCTGGGTCCTGAACCTCGGGGTTCTCCATGTCCTGGGTCTGACCGCCAGTGATGTCAGAGGCTAACTATTTTGTCTCTGTTTGAGTCAGCTTTAGCCTCTCTGCTTCCTGTTTCTGAAGCTCCTCATCAAGCTTCCTTTTCTTTTCTTCTTCTTCATTTCTTTCATCTTCCTCTGCCTTTCTAGCTGCCTCTTGTGCAGCTCTTCTTTTCTCTTCTTCTTCTCCCTGCAGCTTCTTGGGCTAGCCTTTCGGCTTCCTCATTTCGTTTCCTTGCTTCCTCATCGGTTTTAGCTTGTTCATCCTGCCCCTTCCCACCTTTGGTGGTGATATTCTTCTTGAACCTTCTCCTCAAGGCTTTTATGTTCAATGCACTGCGGAAGATAGATTCTTCTCTATCCCAATGGTGGGTGTATTCAAAATGGACGTTATTCTCTTTGCAGTGTTCAGCCACTTTACTGCGGGATTCATTTCTGTGGAAGGGCATCACACCAAAATGAAACTTTTCCAACTCTTCCACAAACTCATCTGCTTTCTTCACTCTGGTAAACTTATAACTTCCTAATTTGAAAGGCAAAGGGGGATAGGTAGCCTTCTTATGCTCAAATAAAAAGCTTCATATGCCATCCAGGAAGACTTGCCTAACTGCCTCTTTATGAATGATGTAGTCTATGGCATATTTGGGTAATAGGGAGGGTGCTCTAGAACCTCCAAACATTCTGAAGTAGAGGCCATCCTTGGTCAAATAATAATCCACATATTCCTCAATTACCTACAATGCCTCTTCTAACATGCAGTCACATTCTTTCAGAAAAATGAGAGTGTATAATGGCATGATGAAATGTTTGCAGACCTCTCGGTAATGACTGTGGTACTTGTGTGCCCATAGTGGCTTGTATACAGAGTAAACAGGCATCCTCTCCCTGTCCTAGATGCACCTTAGGCTGGGGAAAGGTTGATTGCATAGTATACAATCAACGAGTATGGAACTCATGTAAAATTCAGACCTATTTTGGGACACTCCTCCCAAAGCTGAGGCCATACAGGATGAAAGACTGTTTGATACTATGTTGGACCAGTTGAAAATGGTCCCCTAGGTTGCAACATAAAAAATAATTGGCATCCACTCCAATTTGAAGCTCCTATCGTGAGCTCTCCCAAAAATCCTGTTAAGCATTAAGGCGATGAACCTGTACAGGGCCCTTAAGCTCGCTATGTCATATTCTCCCATTAGCCTGGTTCTGAAATGTCTTCCAGACAACAACATTCTTTTAAGGGTCTCAACAAGTTCCATTCTAATGTTTCTCATCCAATCATCAGACAAAAATACTTGTGCTTCTGGAAAGTGGTAGGCCAGGGCTACATATCCTGGGCTATACGCAGCATAGCCTTGTTTGTCAACATTCTCCAAGATCATAGTGGTTACATCTGCCTGGGGAAAAATCCAACCAATCACTTCAGAGCATGGGAAGAGCTCTGGTCTTGTGGCAATCTTCATCAGTGAAGATCTCTCTATATTGGCATATATGCCTTCTTCCTCCAAGCCCATATCAGACACCTCTCAGTGCATGATCAACCTGTATATCTCTCCCCATTGGTACTCAAGCTCTACACTAGATATGCACTTGGTGTCCTCATAGATGTATTCGGTTTTGGTGATAAATTCCACGTCGGGCTCCTCTTCGACCACAGGGGCCTTCTTCTTCTGTCGCTTTGACATTTTGGGTTCGGAATATTCCTGTCATATATGAAATTATAATCATTAGGCCATTTCCGGCTAAGTTGCAAACATTGAGACCACAATGTGCAATGTTTCACTTCATCTTTGTTTAACATGACGGAAAATAGTTAAATGAAGCAAATATGTGTAAGCTAACACCGTTGTCTAATAAAACAGTTCTATCCACATATCTCAAGTGGGGAAACAAAAATCTACATTAAAGTGAAGAAACATTGGGTTCTCTGTGGACGCCATGATCATCGCGTTGTGTTGGAATGATAGGGGAATTTATTTGAGTTTTTAACGGTGCATTTTCAGGAAAGACACTGTCTATGCAATCTATGGTCGATATAACTCTATGCAGTGATACACCCCCTCCACCGGCTCGGGTTCGAAACCGACCGTGAACCGGATCGCATAAAATAGCACGGCGAAATGCAGCTATGGTTTAAAGGATACGAGCAACGTAAGAGGGGGAAACCAGTCCAATCAACATAGGATGGTCATGAAAAACTATCCCCCATCGACCTATCATCAAACGGGGTAGATTGGCACAGACAGCATAACGGCCATCTGCACCAATCTCCCCAACCACTAAGCGTAGGGTCAACAACATACAGCCGTGAAGTAAAACACCCTATGGGCAACAAGACTCACCACTGATAGCTATGCTACAAGCCCCATTATATATGCAAGTAAATGATGGGGTTAAGGGAAAACGGCCATAAAAACCTAACCACAGAGAAAAATCAAGAAACGCACAGCCAAACGGAACGGGATAAGGCATACAAGAGCCTACCTAGCACCTCGGCGCGTATGGCAGGAGAACACTATTGAGCTTCCACTGTTGACCCACCTGGAACGAGGGTACACTGACAATGGGGGTCCTTGCGAGCTTGAGAGAACGACAGCACACGAGAGCGACAGATCATGATAGTCCAAATAGCAATAGAATAATAAACCCGACCCCATATATATATATATAGTCAACCATAAGCAGCGGGGAAATATCGGACGGCGAAACGCTAAGGATCGGAGGTTGCAAGCATAATTCCTTTCGCAACGTTGGGTGGCAAAACCACTAAGCTATCCGCGGGGATAACTGGGAGAAAATAATAACGTGTTGGAGCTTACGAGATTAAACATCGGAGCGATAGCGGAAAAGGGAGCTACAATAGCAGAGTCATAAAGGACAAATCAATCCGCAATAGGTAAAGTCTTCATCGGAGGAGAAATCAACTAAAAAGACCGAAAGGCTAGTGTTTTCTGCAGCCGCAACGGCGGAAACCCAAGACTTAAGGAGCGGTGAAAACAACCATGTGGGGTCTGAAAAGTCAAAGCGATGATCGGGAGACTTGTCAATCTACCGTCCGCAACTGCGGAGAATGAAGTAACAAATCGTTCCGATGTAAAACAAAAAATTAGCCGATTGAGAAAAATGCGTCGGAGACAAATATCGAGGCTGAAGCTTATTATTTCTCCGCAATGGCGGGAGCGTGAGCAAAGAATGTTCCGATTCAAACACTTGAAAATGCACCCAAAGGCAAAACAAAAGTGGATCATTTCAGGCACTATAAATAGTCTTTTTGAAGAGTCATTAAATCAAATTAAAGAAGAAAATCAAACCAATCTAAGCAAAAGGAGGGTCCCGTATTTTTTTTGAATTTTTGGGAAAATGTTGCAGCTGCAACACCAGCGAAAGTCTGTTGATGTCATTTTTATAAAATTTTGGAAAAGGAGCTTTCGGTGGCTTAGGCGAACTTTTCAACAATTTATTAGCCACTGAAAATCCTAGCTTTTGGCATCTTAACAATTTGGTCCAAGAAGAAATTAACCACTGAAAGCTCACTAACTATGTTTTTGGATAAATTTTGGAAAGGAAGCTTTCAGTGGCTTAAGCCATCATGCCAATGGTTCACTAGCCAACAAAATTCCTAGCTTTTGGCATCTTGAAAATTACACCCAAGATTACCTTAACCGCTGAAAATGACAAAAGAGGAGAAACGGTTAGCTTATCCATCGAAATCAAACGCTGTCAGCATGAGGAACGTCATGATCAAGAACTTAACCGCCGAAAAGACCGGGGACTGCAGAAAATCATGAGTTGGTGAGTAAAGGGTCATTATTGAATTGAAGTGGCTGTTAGAGACAAAAACCCTAGCCTACCCTCCATCTGTCCCATGACTGCAGTTGAACCACCACAGAACATGAAGTTCCAGTTAATTGATTGTTGTATTGGCTATCTTGTGGTTCTGACCAAGATTTTACCATCGTCTTGCTCAAGTACCAATCAATGCTCAGCCCCTCAAAATAAACACCCTATCCTCAATCTATTCCCCATTGTCCTGCATGGATTATCACTGAGCCAAGCCCTCTCTGGATCTAGCATTCTAGTATCCTTCCATAGGGTTGGAATTTCAATTTTGCAAGCACATCAGAACATTCAAGAAGATGAAGAGAGGAGGAGGACCCGCTCAAAAACTCAAAATGAAGGTTTCCATGGCTAAGCCTTGTTTCAAAATAGTCTCTAAGCCACCAAAAGCGGACTTTCGACAGCTAAGACCAAAATTTTAGGGCGCTCCAAGCCACCAAAATTGGCGTTTTACTATGAAAAGGCATCATTTTAAAACAGTGATTCTGAGCGACTATAGAATCATTTTGCACAAAACTCGGAGTTTTTTATTACTAACATGTCAGAGAGAAATGACCTCTCTCATTTTTCCTACAGGTGTTTCATATTGGGAGAATCAAATCCATCTCTGAGCCCTAATTTTCAGATGTCAGAATTTCCCTGTTTGACAGATATTTTTGAAATACATATCCTTGGCAAATGAAAACAAATTTCAAGAAACTGAGAGAGGTTTTTGATCACAACAAACCAATATACAAAAAACTCTTTTGTTTTATACACATATTTGGAGAAACAAATCCATCTCTGAGCCCCATTTTTTCAGCAGTTTGGCCAAATGTTTGGGGCAAAAGAAGACCTATCATCTCACCAGTGGTAGTTGATCAGCCTTCTCCAACTCCCAACACCAACAGATTCAAGAGAAATATATATTTCAATGGAAAGGAGGAGGAGGCTCTAGCATAAGGTAAAAATGTACTCAACTTGCCTTACTCAGAATTTGAGGATTAAGAGGAACAAGAGGATAACCTAGCAGAACAGTCTCAAGAAAGGCTAGAGGAGTTTCCATCACCCACACCAAAGAAGACCAGGGTGAACCAATTGAAGAGGATTCCTCTAGAAAACCTAGGTCACAGAGAATCAACCAGCTATTAGGGAAATTATATGAACTAGAGGTCTTAGAGAGAGAGATAAAAAGAAATAATGCAATATTAACCAAGAAACATACTCAATTGCATAAATTCTCTACTAGAAACGAAAGGGATGTATTTCCTGCTACAAGAAAGGAATCTGATATTTATGAAGGACAATACTAGGCTCTACAAGATGATTAGACTATTGAGGTTGCATATGAAGAACTCAAACCCAAACCCTAGAACACACCTTGCACTGGAAACCCTAGCAGAGCCAACAATAAGCGCTCAAGACCCGGAGGTATCCCATGATGTTGTTGATATTCCAAATCTTATGCAGGATGAAGAAATACCAGAAGAACATAAGTAAAATTTGTAAAAGGGATGGTTAAAATTATGATTAAAAATTTGCAGAAACAAAGCCCTACGTGGCTTAGGCGAACGCAGTAGCTGTTCATTAGCCACCGAAAGCAAAGCTATCGACAAATTACAGACCTAGGATTCGATTTCCTTAACCACTGAAAGCACAAAAGGGTGCATAGTGATATGTTTACACATAGAACCAGTTTTCATGGGTACAAACACCTCAGGGAGGGATTATGAAGCTGAAAATTGATCAAAGGCACCGGTGGAAGGGGTTTGTTCCAATTTTGAGGGTACCATTAAGGTGAAATGGGTCACAAACCCTACTTGGTTTTGACAAATAGTGACTTATCTGTCATATAACAGGTCATAGCTCTACTTCAATGATCACTACAGTTATCAAATAGGTCAAGGAGTGAACAAGTGTTAGAGTTAGATAGGTTAGCACTTAAATTAGGGTTTTTTGACCTAATTTTGCAAAAACAGTTATTTTATCTATTTTTAGTAAATTAGATCCAACTTTTTAGGATCTGAAGATCATAGTAAAGGCTATAAATCCTAAGACTTATTTTGAAGCAAGGGTTCAAATTGGGATACTTTTAGAACCTTATTGTTACCAAGCTTCTCATGTTATTCATCATTTAATATAAGCTCTTTTGCCATTATTTGTGTATCTTCCATATCTTTTCTTCTCTGTAATTGTGCTTGAATATCTGATTCAGGTTTATTCTTTTTATCTAATGCCAGATAGATTTTATCCTATATATGTGTTGATGAGTTGAATTACAAGTATTTTTCCTTGTCATGATTAGCCATTCATATGTGATTGCTTTATATATGAATTTGCCAGCATAGTAAGTTCTCCATTTATTCACCTTCTTATAAACCCTCTGAACATTGGTGGTTAAAAGCCTTATCTTTTGATTGATTTTTGTGCATGTATTGAGTGTGTGAGGTCCTTTAGGTCATCTGAATTGATCCATTCAGAAAAAACATTAAAAACATTTAAGTTACCAGGCATCCTCGAGCTGCAACCTGGAGGATTTTCTTGGAGTGATAAAAAATTGGTGCCATTTTTGGGGAGAGGGGATTGAATCTTATCTTCCTTGGGGGATGACATAGATCCTATTTTGATGATAGACAAAGTCTAGACACTATTTTGGTTGTAATCATCTTTCTGGAAACTCCATTGGAATAAGGTGGCTTCAAGAAGACCAAGTACCAGAGAAAACCCTCAAAGGCCACTAGTAACACATGTTTGAGATCCAGAAGAGATTCTAATAAGAGTTAGGGCTTCACTAAGATAGACCTACAGAGCTGCAAGGGGAGCGACATTAGGTATTTCTATAGGTATTTCTCCTATTATATCAAATAGACCTCCATTTCAATCTTCTTACACTGAAACATCTAGTTCTCAGAAGTTTATAAGTAAATCACAAAATTTTAGGGTTGAGGAATCTTCAAGCACTGTTGCTTGTGAAGATTTCATCCCTGGTGACTCCATTAAGGATGAATTCAGTGGCAACTCCACAATATTAATATGTCAAAAGCATTTGCTTCTCTTTTGGCTCGGAGGTTTGCACCTCTTGAATTCTTCTCAACTCCTGGTTTCCCACATCCAGTACCTGATATGTCCAAATGGGGAGATTTTCTACCTATATTCAAAGAGGACAAAGAAGACAATCCTACAGAACACCTCCTCAAGTTTCACGAATGCATGGATCTATTAGATCAGTAGCATGAAGATGTTCATGTATTCATTGTATGGTGATGCACGTCAGTGGTATTTTTCTTTACCTCCTTCCACCATTTCATCATTGAAGGATTTTCACTGAGAATTCAATGAGCACTGTTTTTATCAACCCAAATGGAACTTCTCCGTCTGAGTTCCGACACTTCATATGTTGGCACACAAAAGGATATTTATGGATTGAAGGTTGCCTAAACACTATAGATGGGCATGACATGAGATGCATTCACTATCCACCTAGCTTGCCATTTTTACCTTCTTATGTTGATTGTTGTATGCGAATCTTTCCACAGCAACTCGTGTACATACGCGACTATTTCCACAACATACCACGTACTGTACGCAAGTATTGTCATTGCAACCTGCGTATATATTTGTACGCAGGTTTCCCTTATAGTAACTCGCATGTCATATGCAGGTTTCTAGTATCAATACTCGCGTACACCTCCATTCGACATCAAAAATAATATAACATGATTAATGGAGATTTGTTAATCCCTAATCATTAACTATCTTAACGGTCTCAACCTCCTCAACCTTCGAAACTGCTCTATTTCCCTAGGTATAAATAGAGGCCTTGGGGAGGGCATTGATCAATCATACTTGGAGAGCAAAGTTATGCTGGTGGCATATCTTCAGAAGTATTTGGAGCAGCAGAACTCAGAATCCTTTGGTTGTAGAGGAGTCCTTGTTTTAGGCGTTGGATTGTACACTTATCTCATTCACTATTTTTAATAAAGAGAATCCTTCTTCCAACTTTGTGTTGAGTTTCTTTCATGTATCAAGGTTTGATGAATATTTATGATTAAGCACTCTATATATTGTTTATCTAACTTGTCATATATACATGTATAATATTGTATTTGGAGGATTCTCTCTTTGCAGTTGAAGGAGGTGCATCCTTGAAAGCTTTGGAGAGGAGCAGAACCGGAGAAGAGAAAGCTTGGATCAACCGTCGCTAATCGGGTGAGTTTAGCATTTTTTCCTATTCCTTTCTTGTACTTTAAAGTTGATTGTCTACAAGTTTTAAGAGTACGTTGGTAACCCCAGACCCTCAGTTACAAGGGTGTTTATTTTTGAACAACAGAACTGGTGATTCCACTGGGGAGCCCAGACTGCTGTGGGTTATTTCTGTTTACCATTGCTCAGTATTTTCCTTGAGTTTGTGTATGGTATCCTGTCTTGGTTCATGCTTAGGATAGTGTTTGAAGACCGTGAAATTTTTTATTTTTATTAGAAAATTTTGTACCTATATGTGGGTTTCTCTTGTATACAGTCGCGTACAGAGGCCCGCATACGCGGGTTGCTCTCTAGGACAGTCGCGTATAGTACGCGGGTTGCCCTTATATATAGTTGCGTACAATACTTTGCTTTGTATTTTTTGGGTTAGGGTTTGCTTGTCCCTATCCCTATATAAATTTTGTTTCTAGTTGGTTTTCCTTATAAGCACTCTACTGTGAGTTTGATGACCTTGGTGGCCACACCTTCTGCTTTCTTGTAAAGCCCTTGAGTTCTTTTGTTTGGATTGTATTTCTATTGCAATTTGGAGTGGATTTGCCTGTTTGGGTTATAGGTCCAAGTGTTGGTTGTCTGAATCAGTGATCAGGGTTCTAGACACTGTTTATACCTTTCTATTTTTGTATAGTGATTAGTTTGCCACTTGCCTTTGTGTGATTTCAGTGATTTCCTTTCATTGTATCCACCCAAGCTAGGGTTCCAAGTCTTACTTAGTTGGTTGATGCTTGGTCTTATTAATCTGTTTACTTCATTTTGCTTACTTTGTACAGTTAATTTAATTCAAACATACTCAAAGTTTAGTGCATTTAGGTGCATAGTAGTCTTTGAGCATTTTAAAAAGTGAAAAGAAAATTTTTTTAAAGCTTTTGTATAGAGTAGTTTTACTTTCAGTTTTTAAAATATAATCTCAAAAAACTACAAAAATATAATCTTAGTGTTCTCTTTATTGTTGCATTTTTCATCAATTTATATTTACAAAAAGAAAAAAGAAGTTTGCTTTAGTAGTGATAATTTGCTTTGAAAACATACACCTTTGCTTTTTATATTTCTTATCGAGTCAAAAACATCATAGTCCTTCACTCCACTTCCTTCTGAGTAAAAAATAGCCTTTTAAAATAAACGCAATAATTAAAATTTATTAGTAATTTTTATTTTTTAGGGCCATACACCTACTAGCTTAGGCTAGACTTGTGGGATAGGAAGTGTAAACTTCCCATAAGTTTTAAAATTTAGACATAGTGGGATTATCAAAAGGTAAATCCTTCTCTTTATCGATAGCATCTGGGAAGCTCCTCTCAAACGGGAGTCAAGCACGAGGCTGTGTGGAGTCATTGGACTGAGGAGATAACCCTCTGATTCCTTGTCGAAATGTAAATCAAGACTTTTACACATATGGGGATTCTGTCCTAGACAGAGTTTCGGGCTCAGCTACCCTGCCCATGCATACGAGTTAGTCTTGTGACTATCCCCCCAGACTATTGGTATAGCTAAGGTAGCCTTTAGTCTCTTGACATCTAGGGTTCATACCTAGGTAAACCAGAAGGCTATTTTTGGTTCACCTTGGATGGGCTTGGAAGGTAACCCTTGTTGAAAGTGTAGGAGGGCGGTGGGTGATTCCTCCATTTGTGCCTAAGAACCTCTTCAAGGATGCCAAGTAACTATTCTTCGGCTTTCTTTAGGAAATCATATCTTTTACCGTTGCTGACTGTTGAGACTTTAGGAATTTTCGTAGTGATTGCTCTGTGGTATTATCTATGTTTAGCCAACCTTAGGGTTTGAATTGTCAAAATTACAATCATGGAGGACCAACCTATTAGAAGGTCACGCAGGTTGCAAAACCTTCCTCCTCTCATCACATTGGAACCTCCACCTCCACCTCAAAGGCGGATATTGGACATGACGGTTCATTTGAACCGATAGGACTAAGTGAAGTTCCAGGTGAACCAACACTTAGAGCTAAGAGTTTTGATTTTAATACAGTTGAGATAGAAGACTTGCAGGCTGATGAGTTTGCAAGGAATTTTAATTCACCCTTGACTGACTTAAAAGATCATGTGATCGTCTAGGTTAGGCCTTTTGATTCACCTATTTTAGGTGTCCCTGTGGGAAGGATAATGTCTACTATTTGAGAAAGTTTTTTTTCTTTCACCTAAGCCTTTCCGGCTGAAGGGGTACTACCTCCCCCGGTAAGTGCCCCTAGATCTAGCATACCTACTACGCCATTGACTCCAGCAAGTCGGGTGGTCCAATCGTCAGTTCCCACAAGCCTAGAAGGTGCTTTTGGTGACATGGTTACTGGGATTCCCAGTATACCTATTGTTCCTTTCTCCTTTACACACACTGCCCAGAGCGGTCTGGTAGGATCCTCGGATTTCATGCAAGGATTTTCTTGGAATGGGGGGCATATTCCCCCATCCACTCCATACATAATCCCATCACATTCTTATGTAGGATGCAGTTTGGAAACACTACCTCTTATGGGAAAGGTTTCCAAACTCTGGTCTCGGCCCCGTTCACGAGCTCTTCCCTTTTGTTGTTTAGCGGAGGGATACCTGCTCCCTTTTTTCAAACCCTTGTTTCGACTGGGACATCCTAAATCTTGTATACTGCACCTCCCACCCACAATCCTGTGGCTTACGGATGGAATACATTTCAAAGTAATCCATCCACTTCACAATCGATAGTAGGGGGCAACCCCACCTTTACATATGGGCATTCGGGGGAAAGTCCCTCTAATCCCCAGACTAACAATTTTAGTGCTCCAGCTCGACCCAAGATTCTGTTCCTAGCAAAATTAAACTTTCCAGATTTGTCAAAATTGATGAAAAACCCGATGAGGCATGAACCCTCATGGCCACTTTTCCCCACCAAATTGCCATCGGACATCCCTAAATTCAAGGGAAAAGTTGGTGAAGATCTTGGGGCTCATGCCACCACCTTTCATTTATGGTGTTCTTCTAATTCGCTGAATGAAGATTCAGTTAGGTTGAGGCTGTTCCAATGAAACTTAATGAGTACTGCAGCAAAATGGTACATTGATTTGCATTTTGCTATGTTCAATAGTTTTTGGGACCTAGCTAGTGCGTTTCTTAGCCACTTTCAGCGTCTGGTCCGATACAATTTCAGAACGGACTTGTTATCTACCTTTAGGCAGAACAAGGATACCCACATCTTGGATCACATCCAAGAGTGGAGGAGGAGAAAGAGCCTTATAAAAGCCACTATTCCTTCTGAGTTCTTATTAAAGTGGTTCCTTAAATCCCTGTTAGCTTACATATATAAGGACATATCCACTTCAGGAGTGACGAATGAAGAAGAATCCATTCTTAGGGACTAAAAATCAGATTGTATTTATTCACAATCTGGGATCTTGTATGAGATTATCCCTGAGGCACCGAGGCCTTCCAACGATGCAAAGAAACCGAAGCCTGGGCCCCATGTCGATGGTGTAGTTGGGTCTGTAAACTCTCCCACTGTAGAGTATTTGGCCAAATAGCTTCATCAGCTGTCCATCAAACATTCTACAGTGGAGGCAGCAAAGGCTTCCCCCTCACCCCAAAGTGCAAATGTTTTTGCACAGACCTCTCAGAAGGGAAATCAGCAACCTGGTGGGAAGAAGAAGAGAGGAAATAAAGGGGAGGGAAATAAAAACAAGCAAAAGCCTACGAATAATGCTGATGGGGGCAATAAAGAAAATAAAAAGGTGAAGTTCCCATGTAAGTTGTGCCACGAGGATCACCTCACTCACCTTTTTCCCCTTATGGAACAAGCCCAAAAGCTACTGAAATCTCAACAACCAGCTGTCCTGAAGGATCCATTTCCCCAAGGGAAGAACTTTGTTTCAGCTTCTCATGTAGCAGGGGGCACTCCAGGTGCCCCTGACCCCAATTATATCAACATGGTTTGATCTTTGACTTTTCTACATACTAGGAATAAAAATTATGAAAAATAAACTTCTGAGAAGGGTAAGTCTATAGGTGAAACTTCTAACCCTCTCATGATCAAGAAGCCTACTGAAACTATTCCTAAGATACCGAAAGGTGTCTTTAAGAAGACCTTGCATAACCCTAATCCTAGGGTTGCTTCAAACTACTCTGTGGTTCAAGACTTAGCCCAAACCCCTTGTGCAATGTCAGCTTTAGAGGTGTTACAGAGCTGTCCCCCTCAGCTGGATGCCCTCTTAGCAGCATTAGGCAACATGGACTCGTCGAGTCTCATGGCGAAATTTCACTTTTCTGATGTTAAAATTTTCCTACCTTACCATGTAGCCTTATCAATAGATGTCATCCATGGTGGAAATACCATTGGAAGGGCAGTTGTTGATGAGGGTGATTCTACATGTGTTATTTCCTTGTCATGTTGGAAAGCTCTCGGATCCCTAAAGCTGGCCCTGTCAAACAATCTCCTTACTGCTTTTGATAGAAGGTCATTCCGTCTGCATGGTATCCTAACGGCTTTTGAAATCAAGCTGGTAGGAAAAGCTGTGTCTATTGAGGTGGAAGTGATTGATGCTCCTTTGGACTATAATTTGCTTTTGGGAAGAAGCTGGACTTATGCCATGTCCGCTATTGCGTCAGCCATCTTTCGGGTGGTAATTTTTCCACACGAAGGAAAGTTGGTTACTATTGACCAACTCGATTTTACTCGAAAAGGTCACATGGAGTCTAATGAGTCTGCTGTGCCATTTGTTGATCAGGTCAAACCTACTGCACAGAGCTTGGGGGCTGGAATGTATGCATCACTGATGGGCACATTTGATCTTCCAGCCCCGATTAACTATATTGGTTCTACTAGTGCAGGGAAGTCCATAGGCACGGTTGTTGATAGGACTGATCCTTGGGTTCTCCCTTACCCCCATGAACTAGAAGTTCCCTTATCAGTAGTGGAAGTGGCTTACCAAGCTATCACTCAAACCACTGTTGATCCTATTCCAGACCCTCTCATAGTCTCAGAGGACCTGGAAGAATTCTATTTTCCCACTTGGGTGGAAAACTCTTTGCACTCTACAGACTATTTAGATATGGTTTTACCTTCTGATAAAGCCATTTTGGAAGCCATGTGTGGACGTGGTAAGATCTGTGGAGATCTTCACCATCGATCCTATTTTCTTCCAGAGCTAAGTAGGATAGAAAATCATGAGTTTCATATGAGACTGTCAAATGATGTTGATATACCCATTAATCCCTTACCCAGGGAAGGAATGTTTGCTAAGGGGAATATGGCAAATATTTCTGCTACCATCCCTATCAACATCTCTGTGAATCCAGATGTCTTGGAAAATATACATATAGGTGCAAACTACTCTCCTAAGGAGATTGCAATCTATATGACCTTGTTCAAGGAATTTTTCAACGTCTTTGCCTGGTCATATGAGGAGATTCCAGGAATTGATCCATCGATAGTTGAACATGAGATCCAAACATACCCTGATGCTAAACCTGAAAGGAAAAATTTAAGACCTGTTAACCCGCGTAAAGTGGCGGCTATGAAGGCTAAAGTTGAAAAACTGTTGAAGGCTGGTTTTATTTATCCCATAGCTCTAACGGAATGGGTATCCAACCCTGTTCCTATTGATAAGAAGCAAGGGACCATACGCATCTGTACTGACTTTAGAGATTTGAATAAAGCTTGTCCTAAGGACAACTATCCCATGCCATTTATAGACCAGATTATAGATGCTTGCGCAGGAAGTGAAGTGTTCTTGTTTATGGATGGTTTCTCTGGATACAATCAAAGTCAAATAAAACCAGAAGACCAACATAAAATTGCTTTCATTTGTCCTTGGGGTACCTTCGCGTACAAAAAAAATCCCTTCGGATTGAAAAATGCTGGGGCAACCTTTCAACGGGAAATGAACTTTGCCTTCCATGATATCAAAGCCATTGTCGAACCTTACATTGATGATCTGCCTGCACATTCTCGTAAGAGGATTGACCACCCAGAGCACTTATGGTTGATATTTGAGTGATACGGATACTATAAGATCTGCTTGAATCCCCACAAGTGCATGTTCTATGTCGAGTCAGGGAGACTGCTTGAATTCATTGACTCTAATAGAGGCATCGAGGTGGATCCATTAAAAGTAGAGGCCATTGTAAATTTGCCTCATCCTCGTTCTATTAGGCAACTTCAAAGCCTGCAGGGAAAGTCTAATTTTCTTCGATGTTTCATTGTTAACTAAGCCAATATTACCAAGGGTTTCATGCACCCATTAAAACAGGACACCCCATTTGTATGGGATGAAACTGCACAACTCGCTTTCGAGGCATTGAAAAAAGCTTTTTTATCGGCACCTTGACTGTGTCCGCAAGATTACTCTAGGGATTTTATATTGTATCTGGCAGCGTCCGAGTTGACCATTGGGGTAGTCCTGGTCCAGGAAGACAATAAGCTCTAGGAGCATGTCATTTACTATCTTAGTTGTGCTTTAGCTGGACCTGAACTCAGGTACTCCCACATTGAGAAATTGGCCTTAGCAGTTGTCTATGCTTTCCAGAGGTTACGTCACTACATTTTATTGAGGACTACAATAGTAGTGGCAGATGTGAATCCCTTTCAGTATGTTTTGTCCTGACGGATTGTTGGGTGAAAATTCAACAAATGGATAGTCATTCTCCAAGAGTTTGACTTGGATTTCCAATTCGCTAAGTCTAAAAATTCCTTAGTTTTTGCTGAGCTTATAGCATAATTTTCAATGGAAGAAGATGTAATCACTAAAGAAGACTCATTCCTAGATGAGCATATCTTCTTGATATCCACCTATGATCCTTGGTATGGATATATACTTATATATCTCCAGACTTTGAAGTATCCTGCGGCTTCCTCGCGGGAGGAACGACGTAAATTACGCCTTCATGCTAAGAACTACCTCATCATAGGAGATACTTTATATTGAAGAGGGGCAGATTCCATTTTGTGTCAATGTCTTACCCATGAGGAAGCGAAGATTGTCCTAAATGATTCCCATAGTGGAGCGTGTTGGGGTCATTTATCTGGGTTAGGAATGACCCAGAAGATACTACGTGCTGGTTATTTCTAGCCCACAATCTTCAAAGATTGTGTGGAAGCAATGAAGCACTGTCATCCCTGTCAGCTTTACACCAGAAAAATGTGGTCACATCCTGCTCCGTTGTTTCCCATTGTCATAGTGGGCCCATTCATGAAGTGGGGGATTGATTACGTGACATGCAACCCAGTCTCAATTGGGGTGTACAAATATATCATTGTCACTGTGGACTATTTTATGAAATGGGCAGAGGCAATGCCCACCTTTAAAGTCGATGGGGAAACAATATCTTTCTTCATGTTCAATCAGATTATAGCATGGTTTGATATACCCAAGGTGATTGTCACTGACCATGGCAATCATTTTCAAAATAGCATGATGACGGAACTGACCACTATGCTTGAATTCAGATAAGAACATTCATCTTCGTACTATCCTCAAGCAAATGGTTAGGTTGAGGCTATTAAGAAGACTTTGAAGACCATCCTCAAACATACAATTGATGCAGCCCATTCTAACTGGCATATCATGCTATACCCTACTCTTTGGGTGTACCGAACTAATGTAAAAACTGCTACGGGTTTCTCTCCCTTCCAACTCGTTCATGAAGTGGAAGTCGTTACCCCAGTTGAATGTGAAATCTCATCATTGAAAATAGCTATTCATGTGTTACCTGATACGATAGAGCTTGAAGAACGTCTAGTACACTTAGAACACCTTGATGAACAGCGCAGAGATGTGCTGACAGCTAATCAAGCTCACAAGAATAGAGTCAAAAGCCAATATGATAAGTCGGTTAAACCTCATATTTTCTCTGAGGGGGAACTTGTTTTGCTTTGGGACCAAGACAAAGAACCCCTGGGGGTAGGAAAGTTCAAGGCCATGTGGTTAGGACCTTATGTCATGTCGAAGGTCTTAAAGAAGGGTGCATATGAGTTAATTGATTTTGATGGGAATAAGCTGCCTGAGCCTAGAAATGGGCTCTACCTGAAGAAGCACTATGCTTAGGCTTAGCGCTTTTTCTTGTATTTTATTATATGTATTTTTATGTACACTAGGTTGTCAGTTTGTGTTTTTTATACCATTTGCTAGTTGTTTTAGATGTCTTTTGAGAGGTACGTAGGTTTCACTGATGGCATCGGTCGCCACACTTGTAATCTTGCTTCAGTTACATGGGTCATTTGTTCTCCCTCAGGACAGTTAGTTGCCTTAGGAGGCGCTTGCGTAGGTCCTTCTTCTAATAATTCTATTGAGTATAGGGCTATAATTGAGCTTCTATGTGATGTTTTGTCATGTGGTATCACCCAGTTGGAAGTCCGACTAGACTCTCAACCGGTGGTTTCCTAGCTCAATCGATCTTATCAGGTGCGAAACCCTATTCTATTGCGTCAGTTCATGCAAGTTAGGTTATTGGAAAGAAATTTTGAGTTCATTACATTCAATCACATTCCAAGAAATCAGAATTCATTAACTGATGCATATGCTAATTACATTTTGGATTGGCATCTAACACATATTTCATAAAAATATATAGCATACACATAAAAAACATTTGTAAAAAAACAGACACAATATATATATGTGTGTGTGTGTGTGTGTGTGTGAATATCTATCTATAGATAGGTCAAGTCTCTGATCCTCAGATCCAGCCATAACTGTATAATATACAAAAAATATACAAAATATGGATCATAGTCCATCAAATTCCCTAGATCTAAGATGGACCACCCTAGCCCCCCCGGTCTCCCTGTACTTTGGCTTCTTCATCCTCCTCGGCTTCGGTAGCCTCAACAACATCTATGTATACTAAAACTGCTCTAGCCACCCACCTCAAAAGGCATATCCATATAGGTAGAACTCCAACCACAAAGTCCTGCATGATGGTTGGGATGTGCTCTATCCACAAGGTGGGTACTCTCTTGGTAAGCCTAGACAACTTCCCCTCCAGAACCCTAATAATCCCCTGGTCTTCGCCTAAGACAGGACGCACATACATGTGTGGATGCCTTTTAGGGTAGACCGGCCCAATATCTGCATTTTGACATGTTTATAGGATTATAACTCTTATACATATGTATATATCTCTATATTTTAAAATTCATAAAAAATTTTAAAACTTGAAAATAAAAAATTACCTAGCTCTCCCCATGCTCCTCCTAGAGGGAGGACAAGGTCTGGATCACCATAGAAATCCATACCAACATATGGAAACTACTCCAGTGCTGGTAACTACCGCTCCCACCAAAAGTAGAAGTCATCATCATATACACGCTGCACTGAGCCACCTCCTCCCTAACAAAGGAATATATCTCCCCATCAGCTCAGCTTAGGATGACGAGGAGATCGGACCAGTAGGGGTATTGTAGGGCTCAATATCAGCACTCTCTCTCGAAGAAGGAAACTAGTATGCTAGAATACCCAAATTTCTTCCTCCTTCCTCTCTTGCAGTCTGAGAGTTGCTTTCTCAAAATCAAGACAACTCCCAAGCACCAATCATATAAATCCCCCTGCATGCAATCCACTGCCAACCTCATTTAGTTCTGTGTAGCAAGATGAAGAGAAGATGATCCCGCAACCCTCACTATGGTACTTATCAGTACCTGTAAAGGAAGATCATGTATATGTGCAATAGGGATGCAACTCCCTCTCTTTTGGGTACCTGGTGTGCAGTATATATCAATGTAGTTTTGGACACTTAGAGGATCACCGCCTCTACCGGTGCCCTCCAAGTTGACTGGAGCTCCCCGTCATGATAGACCAGTGATGAAGTAAATATCCTCTGGAGTAATCTCCAAGGATTCACCTTGAAGGTCAAACATGCCTAAATCATGGTCCCAATAGTTTATCATGAACTCTAGTAGGCGGACATTGGCCCGCATAGGTGATGTGAAAAAGAACTTCAACAACCCACTTGAATGTAAAACATTCACCATAGGGGCATCTTGGAGTGCTTCTTGATCCATATCGTCATTCTCATGCTCCCTCCACTCAAGCACCATCTTTAGACCTAGCAAAACAACCATTGTAAACCTTTAGTTTCATGTAAAAATTCATAACTTGGACCCTAAATACTTCTTTTCCCCTTCACGTAACATACGCGACTGTCTCAGGGAAACCTACGTACAGAATGTGTGTACACGAGTTTCAATATAGCGAACCCACATACACAGCATGCCTTGCTTAAGGGTGCTCAAAAATATAAAATTGGGGTTTAAATTTAAAATTTGCTAAGATCAAATTGAAGAGCTTGGGGTGTAGCTTTACCTGACACTTGCAGAATTGGATTTCGTCCACTGGATTGTCCACACCAATTGAATGAAGGTAGAGGTGAAAACTTGTTTTTTATGGCTAAAATTCAAAATGGTGAGTTTTATTTAAGTTTTTGAACTATTTATAGAAATTATTTTTCTTATGTGGTTTTTTTCCCTATAGTTCACATTTTATCAAACTAATACCATCTCTTTTTTCCTTGTAAGAGGTTTTTCATCATTCTAAAGTTTTTTTTGCTCATATAGGGTGATTTTTTGTCATTTCATATGCATTTTGCATCTATAATTAATTCATTTTAAACTTAGCAATTAACATTTTTAACCACAGACTATGGTATTTTGAACCGTTAGCTCCTTGTCTTTACAATCGTTCTTCCATGGATAGGGCCTTCCTCTCATGAGTATCCTCATTTAGAACCTATGTTGTCTTTCGATACTCATGCTGCAACTATCTTAGGTATAGGGGAATCCTTTTAGCTAATTTTCACACCAAATGGAACCTCAATTTGGTCTCTTTTTACAAGCTATCCCTTTATAGGACTCCCCACGCTTATGGATTTTCTTTAGGCCTGGGTCTGACTCCTTAAAACAGACTTGACTACTGAGTTAACTTGTTTGTTCAAGCTCGTTAAGAATATGTGAATGGGAATCCGCATTGGTGGTAGGTTATCTCTTTCTCAGACCACGCGGAATAACACGAGAAAGGATCACACTCTTTTCTACGGAATTGAGAAGAGTATTCTTAGGCATAGGTTTATCACTTTTCTGGACCTGAGGGACTAAATTTATGGAAAAGGAACTCCCGGTATGAGCTTAGTTTTCTCTTTTTCGTGCTCTGGTCCTAAACATGAAAAATATTTCAAGTGTACTTAATTTCTTTGTCATGCTCGTTAAACACTAAAGAACAAAGCATCGAGTTTATTGTTGTAAGCCCCATTTCTCGTACTCAAATGGATCTTTTCGAGTGATCTTTCTTTCCTTCACACTCGTAAAACTCAAGCTATATGCTACTCTCGAAGGAGCATTGGGTAGGTGGTAATTTAACCTTTTTCAGACCTCCCTGACTAAGTACGAAAAAGGTTCACCTTTTCTTTTACAGAAGTTAAGAGAGTTCTTCTGTGGTATGTTTTATA
This sequence comes from Pseudotsuga menziesii, assembly GCA_001517045.1. Taxonomy (NCBI): domain Eukaryota; kingdom Viridiplantae; phylum Streptophyta; class Pinopsida; order Pinales; family Pinaceae; genus Pseudotsuga; species Pseudotsuga menziesii. The sequence continues at coordinate 316,656 of LPNX010231458.1, read as the reverse complement.
CTTTTTTCTGCCTCAGGAGACTAAATTGGATGAAAAAGGACCCCCTCTGGAGTCTTCTTTGGAGTTTTCAGACTCTCTAAATGTGAAAACACCAACTGAGCATGTACTAGTTCGGGCTCATTAAATCCACGAATCAGTGACACTATCAAGCATTATTCCCTCTTCTCTTCAAGCTTGTTAAAAAATTAAGACAGATCCGAGTTGACTTTCCTTGACTCGTTAAAATTTAATAGGGAAGGTAAGGAAGAAGTTTTCTCTTGGTTTTCAGTTAGTGGAAGCATGTCATCCTTGAACATAGCACTCTCTGTATTTTCCAATACCCATGTCTCAGTGTTCACTTTCAGTTCAGCTATTACTTTGAGTTTATTATTCCTCCTCTTGTCAGCTCTACCTGGGGAATTTGATCATGTCTCCTACATGATAGATAAGTCTAGTTGTTCTATCTATAAAGTTAAAAGCTTCCTTGGGTCATCTCTGTGTCATGCTCACTATTCAAGGACTTAACTCAATGTCTAATCTATATCCTGATCCCATCATTGTCATATATGTAATCACTTGTGTCTCCCTTCCTTTACCCAATTCCTAGTCACTCTTATGATCCATTGGAGGATCTATTTCCTTCCTTATCATAGTATGGTTCTGCATCAGTACTTTCTGACGACGAAGACCTATAGTTTTGACGATCGTACCTCAGGATTCACTTTCATCATTTGTGAATTCCTTTGCTTCAGTTGTCTATTATCACCTATTTATTGATAATCTGTTGACTCCAATCCATGTTTGACTTCAAAATACATTTATTCACATGGATTGGATTGTACTGGTTCTTTGGGATTGTTTATGAAGACCTTAGTTCCCTGTTTATGGACTAAGTTGCGCAATATTATGTTCTACCTATTTACACAACTTCCAGATCTTTGAAGACTCGTCATTATTGTATATTGTGGCTTTGATCCACCTTTGTAATATATGTGGTCTTGTACCCATACTGTATGATGTACTCAAACATTGTAAAGGAGCTAGTGTTCTAGTATATTTAACACAACATCCTCAGATATGACTTTGTATATGACATTATTATGTATTTTTCTCAGGTACTAACTCTGCTCCATTGGATTTCTGAGTTCTCCAAAGATAGATATTATAATGTATTTCGGCCATCACTTCCCTCTGACCTCACACATTAGGGGGCATCTGTTATCAACCCAAATGGCACTTTTTCGTCCAAGTGCCGACACTTCATATGTTGGCACACAAAAGGACATTCATGGATTGAAGGTTGCCTAAACAATATAGATGGGCATGACATGAGATGCATTCACTATCCACCTAGCTTGCCATTTTTACCTTTTTTATGTTGATTTTTGTACATGAATCTTTCCACAGCAACTCACGTACATACATGACTATCTCCACAGCATACCGTGTACTATACGCGAGTATTGTCATTGCAACCCGCGTATAGATCTGTACGTGGGTTTACCTTATAGCAACTCACATGTCATACGCGGGTTGCTAGTATCAATACTCATGTATTCCTCCATTCGACATTAAAAATAATATAACATGATTAATGGAGATTTGTTAAGCCCTAATCATTAACTATCTTAACTATCTCAACCTTGTCAACCTTCAAAACTGCTCTATTTTCCTAGCTATAAATAGATGCCTTGGGGAGGGCATTAATCAATCATACTTGGAGAACAAAGTTATGCTGGTGGTATATCTTCAGAAATATTTGGAGCAGCAAAACTCAGAATCCTTTGGTTGTAGAGGAGTCCTTTTTTTAGGCGTTGGGTTGTACACTTATCTCATTCACTATTGTTAATAAAGAGAATCCTTCTTCCAACTTTGTGTTGAGTTTCTTTCATGTATCATGGTTTGATGAATATTTATGATTAAGAACTCTATATATTGTTTATCTAACTTGTCATGTATACATGTATAATATTCTATTTGGAGGATTCACTCTTTGCAAGTGAAGGAGGTGCATCCCTAAAAGCTTTGGAGAGGAGCAGAACTGGAGAAGAGAAAGCTTGGATCAACCGTCGCTAATCGGGTGAGTTCAAAATTTATTCCTATTCCTTTTCTGTACTTTAATGTTGATTGTCTGCAAGTTTTAAGAGTACGTTGGTAATCCCAGACCCTCGGTTACAAGGGTGTTTATTCCTGAACAACAGAACTGGAGACTCTACTAGGGAGCCCAGACTGCTATGGGTTATTTCTGTTTACCTTTGCCCAGTCTTTGCCTTGAGTTTGTGTGTGGTATCCTATCTTGGTTCATGCTTAGGATAGTGTTTTAAGACCTTGAAATTTTTTCTTTTTATTAGAAAATGTTGTACCTGTATGCGGGTTTCTCTTGCATATAGTCGCGTACAGAGGCCTGCATACACAGGTTGCTCTCTAGGACAGTCGCGTACAGTACGTGGGTTGCCCTTATATACAGTCGTGTACAAGCCTTAGAGTTGTATTTTTTTGGTTAGGGTTTTCTTGTCCCTATCCCTCTATAAAGTCTGTTACTGGTTGGTTTTCCTTGTAAGCACTCTACTATGAGTTTGATGACCTTGTTGGCCACACCTGAACAACAACTGCAAAAGGTATTTTTCAGATGAGCTTATATTTGGTAATTGTTGTGATGAATATTAATTACATCATAAGGTTGAATATGTAAATAGAGATGGATCTCTCCCTCACAATATGCAGCAACCCTTCAAGAATCTTCAAGATGATGCACTTTTCCATCAACACGAACTAGAAATGAATTATAAAGGAGTTGAATGTTTTCCAATCATCATTAAATTGGATTGTTGTGAATCTGAGGAATTTATTTATTTAACTACACATGGAAATGATCAGATTTCTGTTGGTCAAATGACCATTGAAATCAGTAAGGCTAGTTCACAGTTTCCATATTTGCAAATCAAGGGAAGCTGCAGTAACCATGAGGAACAAGATTTTAAGGGATTGTCTAATCTCCAGCTAGAACATCCAGAATATCTTCCTTCTGTTATGAGCTAAGTTGTACTTAGTGGTTTTTTATCAAGTAAATGAGTTCTATGTGTCTTTAAATGTTTATTTACAATGTACCATGTTTGATTTGACGTCATGAATGGGAAATGTGCCAATCTAGGATGTAATTAGCCAATGAATCAGCAACTACATTATGTTCCCTAGGGATATGCCTATATGTAATCGTTCCAAATGATCTTTCTAACAAACGTACCCTCCTAAAGAGGCGGAGGAGCACTAGGTTCCTAATGGTGTAGACATGGTTTAAATGACAAACCACGAGCTGAGAATCCATCAAAACTACTAGATCACAGACATCCTAGGAGGTAGCTTCAGTCAGAAGACCGATGACTGCTTCATACTCGGTGATGTTATTAGTAGAGGGACCTAAGAAAACTGCTCCTAAACTGATTAAATCTTTAGCTGGGGAATAGAGAACCCGAGCAGCCGAGGCTAGATTCAAGGTGTGGCGACAAGCACCATCAGCGAAGCCGTAGAAATCCATCTGCATGACCAAAACATGGTATAAACAGATGCAGACACCAAAACTCAAAACCATCTTGAAAATACTAAAAGCACACTGAAAGCCAATCAATATACATATATACAAGATACCATCCAAGAAAACCTAGGCATAGTACCTTTTCAGGTACAACCCATTGCGAGGTTGCCCCAAAGGGATTCCATCATAATCAACTAACTCATAGGCTCCTTTCTATAACACCTTGGAAATAACGAAAGGTCCATACCACATGGACTCGAACTTACCCTTTGCTAGCTTGTCATATCTCTGGTCATAAGTCAAAACTAGGTCACCCTCGTTGAAAACACGAGGCTGGACAGATTTATCATACTGCACCTTGACACATTTCTTATGTGCCTCATTAGACAAGGCAACATCTCTACGAGTCTCATCAAGGTTATTTAAGTACAAAAATTTCATTTCCTCTGCGGAAGTGTCTGGGAGAAGTTTGACGGCAAGTTGTAAAGATGGAATTTGACATTGGATCGGCAAGACAACTTCAAGTCCATAGACAAGCTGGAATGGAGTGAAACCAGTAGCTCTTTTCACGGAAGTCCAATTAGCCAAAAGGGAGGAAAAGAGAACGATATGCCAATTTGATTTATGATCTCCAACCATCCGATGAAGCATAGTTTTCAAAACCTTTTTAATGGCATCTACCTGAACATTAGCTCGCGGATAATACAACGTAGAGTTTTCATGGCGAAAACCTAGCTTGGCACTCAATTCCTCCATCATTTGATTATGGAAATGAGATCTGTGATCAGTGACGATGGACTGCGGAACTCCAAATCTAGCTATGATATGATTGAACAAGAAGAGAGCAGCAGTCTTACCATATTTTGCATATGTAGGCATGGCCTCAGCCCATTTTGTGAAATAATCCACGGCTATGATGATGTAACCATTCCCCTCGGCTGAGGTAGGTTTACAATGCATGAAGTCAATCCCCCATTTGGAAAAAGGGTCAATGGCAATGAAGAGTTGAAGCGGAGTAGGATGGGTGTGCTTTTTGGGATAAAAATGTTGGCAAGGTGGGCATTTCTTAACAGCCTCATGATAGTATTTGAAGATGGAGGGCCAGAAATAGCCAGAGCAAAGGATTTTCTGGGCTGTATCCATCTCAAATAAATGACCGCCACATGCTCCAGAGTGGAAATCATTCAGCACATGTTCAGCCTCCTCATGAGTGAGGCATTGCTGAAGAATGGATTCAATCCCATGTCTATACAAGGTATCATGCAAGATAAGATAGTATTTCATGTGCTGATGGATGCGGCGATGATCATCACGAGATAGATGGGACTGAAAATGCTGGGTTTGGAGATAAATCAGCAAATCTCCATACCAAGGATCAATAGTGCTAATCAGAAACAGGAATTCATCTGGAAATGAATCACTGGGCTCAGATTTCATGGTAGCACAAGGAAGGTCACATATAAGCTCGGAAAAAACCAAGGATTTCTTTGATGTAGCCTTGGCAAACTCGAGATCGAACTCCTAAAGGATGACGATCGAATGGAATTACTTGCCCTCGAGTACCTGATAAGTCAGAATGTAGTACACTGGGTTTTGGTCTGCCAATATGGTGGTAGTGCGAAGCAGAATGTAGTGACGAAATTTTTGCACAGCAATGACCGTGGCCAAAGCTAGCTTCTCCGTATGTGAATAATAGGTTTTACAATCAATAAGATTCTTACTGGAATAATAAATCACATGCTCTTGACCATGGGATTGTCCTGCACTAAAACCATGGCGATGGTAGTAACGGAGGAAGCAATATACAAGAGAAAATCCTTTGAATAATATGGGATGTGTATCACGGGTGAATGAGTCAAACTGTGCTTAATACTATAAAAGGCGTGTTGGGCCTAGTCATCCCAGAAGAATGGAGTGTTCTTCTTGAGGAGATGCATATAACCATGCATTTTCTCAGCGAAATTGCACACGAAACGGAGGAGAAAGTTTGCTTTCCCTTGCAAACTTTGGAGTTCGAGGATGTTGGTTGGGGCTGGTAGATTAATGATGGCAGCAATCTTCAAAGGATCGATCCGGATGCCATCTTTGGATACCTCAAATCCAAGAAGATGTCCCGTCTCAACGCAAAAAACACATTTATGTGGATTGAGCCTTATATTATAATGATGGCATCTCAGGAATATGTCTCTAAGATGACCAGGATGGTCCTCCCGTCGTTGTGAATGAGTAGGGAGGTCATCAAGGTACGTTTCAACAATATGTTTAATGTTGTGAAATGAATAGGACATTGCACGTTGGAACGTGGCTCCAACGTTTTTCAAGCCGAAAGGTAACTTCTTATATGCAAAGGTTCCCCATGGGAAAATGAATGTCATATTATGCTGATTGGAGCGTAATATCTCAGTCTGATTATAGCCAGAGAAGCCATCCATGAATGAAAACATGACACTTTCAGCACATCTGTCGATAATCTGATCAATATGCGGGGTAGGAAATTTGTCCTTGGGACAATATTTATTTAAATCCCTAAAGTCGATGTAGACTCTAATGGTGCCCTTCTTTTTATTGACAGGGACAACGTTCGATACCCATTCTGTCAGAGGTACAGGATAAATAAAACCAGTTTTCAGAAGTTTCTCGATCTCATCTTTAATAGCTGTGGCCTTCCTAGGATGGACTTGCCTAAGTTTCTGCCTGATAGGTTTAGCCGTGGGATAAGTTTTAATCTTGTGGACCACAATGGAAGGGTCAATCCCCGACATCTCTTCATAGGACGAGGCAAAATATCACAAAATTCCTTAAAAAGTGCCTTATATGCTTCATATTCATCTATGGAGTAGTTCTTCCCAACATGAATGTGCTCAATGACATCAAGCTTGGTTGATATGTCAATTGGGTTCGTCTGAGTAATGTTGCAAAGGTTTCCTTCAGAATCTGTATCTTGCAACAATATAGGACTTTGCAGAACATTGACAATATCAGTAGGAAACAAGGATGCAAAATCATGGCTGCCCGAACTGGTATTGGGGAGGAACATCGATCTATGATCGTGATCCTCCCAAATGGGCTCATCCTTATTCATAATCTCTATAATGGACTCGTCGGAAGGAAAATTCTCGGAGAGATAGTCTAGAATCGGAGGAGAAGGTTCTAACCAGTATGGTAAATGATAAGGATCTGAAGCCACTAAATGAATATCATCAGTGTGATCATCATAACAAGTTGAATGGTGTCATACATAGCTTTGCGAGGGCTCAATGAGGTGGAATCAACAACATTTGTACCCTGCGGCTCAATATCAAATGAGGCAATCATATGTACTATCGTAGTATCCATGCTAGGAGGAGTAGAGGGAAAAATCCCCATAAGGGATGAATCCTTCAACATAGCTACCCCAATCGACTAGTAAGGAGGAGGGGACTGACCTAAAATGGGGATGTTATTAGCCATGGAGGTAGTAACATCCATCGTATAGAAATAAATCTGGTCAATGGTAACAATTCTCCCGAGATGCGAGAATTGGACCGTTCAAAATACTGTTGAAGCAACAACATTCATGGCATAGAACCAATTCCTTCCTAAAAGGAGGTTATAATCTAAAGGGGCATCTACCACTTCTACTTGGATGGAAACGGTTTTTCCCCCCAGCTCGACCGCAAGGGCTGATATGAGGCCATGGGGTTGGAAACCCCATCCATCAAAGGCTTTAAGGGTTGTAGGTGATGTAACAAGCTTGGGAGAGCCAAGATCTTTCCAACAAGTCAGAGATAACATTGAGGTCGAAGCTCCTTCATCTAGTACCATTTGAAAGAATTTCTTTCCCACTACTCTCATAATGATCTGAAAAGCAATTTTATGTGGTAATCTAGGTTTATATTTCTCAACATCGAAGTGAATCAAGTTAGTGTTATCTGGGTAGACAGCTCCTAATGCGGTCAACAAGTTCTTGCACTGTGTAGGGCAACTTTGGAGTAATTCTAAGGTAGACATCGCACAAGGTGCCTGAGTGAGATATTCAACCACATTATAGAATTGAGCAGCTCGGGCATTGGGATTAAAGACAACCTTCCGAAGAGTACTCTTTGGTGGGCGCAAAATCATGTCGAGAGTAGGCTTCTCAATAGACAAGGGAACAGTAGATGAGGATTCCGGAGAACTAGTAGAGGGAGCTTTCCCTGAAGAAGATTGATCTTCTTGCTTATCTGTGGGTTTATCATAATTATGGCTTTGATTTTGTAGATGGATGGTATCTGAGGACATCATATGAATTTCCTTTGATGAACTAGAGTTACTTTGGTTCAACATGTGGTCTACCAATTGTTGTTGAGAGGGAAAGGGATCTGTAAGTACCACAGGTGCGGGATTAGACTTCAAAAACTAGGAGATTTCGTCTCGATGGGGACACTCCTTTGAGAAGTGGTCACCACCACATAACAGACAAGGGTATTTAGCCTTCCTTTTCCCTGTGTTGTTGTTATTATTGGTTGATTGTGGGGTCTCCTGCTGGTTTCCAAGTTTTTTATTTCAATTTTTACCTTTCTTTTTATTACACGAGGTTTGAGTACTTTGAATAGAATTGACCTCGGTAGAAACCTTAGGAGTCGAAGGAGTAGCGGTTTGGGTTTGCTTGGCAGGTTTCACTACAGATGGGGACTGGATTGAACCAACAATCCCATCAATAGGTACTTCTGTTGAAGGCTTGGCAGGGTCAGTGCTGGGGCGAGGAGCTTAAGGAAACAGGTCATAAAGAGTCCCAGACTGGGAATAGACCAAGTCTAGGTACTGAGCTTGAATAATAGCCTGCTCTTTGGTATCAACACTGCCCATAGTCACATCTCAGGAAATAGGAGGCAACAAGGACTTAGTGATCCAATCAGCTAATAACTGATTTGGAATAGGGGCCTTATTAAGCCTTCTCCGCCTTCTCCACTCATTAATATGATTAGAAATGTGGGTGGAGGTGTTTTGTCGCATAAAAGTTAAAAGATCAGTTCCCATTAAATAATGAATAGGGAGCTGAAAGTGCATAAAAAATATCGTTGCCAACGAGCCAAAATCCACAAACGAGTGTTGTGGGAGTTCAATATACCACTTCGCGGCCGTACTGGTCAAAGTTTGCTGGAAGAGTTGAAATCGAATGAAATCATCCATGAGGGAGTTCGAGGAACACCACAAATGAAAAGTCATAACATGGTTCCGTGGATCTTCACCCTGCTTCCCATCGAATTTTGGAATATCTGATGGTAACTTTACCGGAATGGGAGGCCATGAGGGATTGTGTCGAATGGGATCATTAATTAACTTGGACAAATTAGGCAAGTCCAAAGTTGCTAGGAAAGGTAACTGTCTATTGGGATGCACATACTAGTAATATTGATATGGAATGTAATTACTAGTACGGCCATAGGTAGACTGATAAATAGGTTGCTGTGAGGAAGAACCACCAAAAAATCCACCCATGGGGGGTTGATTTCCAGAATTAGGACCTCTAGGACCACCAGTGCCTCCAAGAGGAGGACCACCAGAGCCACCAAGACCCACCCAGGACCGCTAGGACCACCAGGACCACCAGACCCTTCAGAACATCCAGGAGGTGGGAAACCTCCAAAGCCACCAAAACCACTAGGTGAAGGGCCACTAGACCCTCCAGAGCTATAAGGAGGAAATCCACCAGCCCCCCCAGGACCACTAGGACTGCCAGGACCATGAGGAGGACTACCAGATCCTCTGGGGCCATTAGGACCCCAGGGGGATGACCTCCATAAGGTGGTCCTCCCGCACCTCCCGCAGTATGTAAAGGTATCCCTCCCATGGCTAGCATGTGTTTCCACCTTTCACACACCTGGGTCACGTTGCAAAAAACTTCAAGCCACTCAGTGTGTCCTTGGGGGCAAGTCTTGAGTCAAGGATGTCACCTTGTTCTTGACTCCTCCGTTTAGGCTCAACTCCTAAGGAAGCCAAGGGGGGTAGACCCTATTAAGTTACTAAGGATAATTACTTAGTGTTGTGATGTTAAAATGAGTGAGTTGCTTAGGAGTTTGCAATTTAACTGCACATAATCAAAGATGGCAAGATATAAAAGATGAACACACGAAAGCACAATGCTGAGACATAATATATATATAAAACAAGAAAATAACCAGTGCCTTAGAATGGCGTCAGAAAATAAGAACAATGTACTTGCATGTGCTTGGAGTGAGTGTTTTGCGATTGCCTCTTGGTATATTTTAAGTTAAAATTGCAGTGTGAGTTGATTAAAATTAGGCTAAGGGGGTACTCCAGATATACTCGAGAGTACTTGGAGTATGTCCAAAACTAAACCTTCACGGCTACCCGCAAGGAATATGTGGGATGAAATGAAGTCTCTGGGGCTATTGTTCGTAATGCACCCATTAGGGTGTGACAGAGATCAGCGCCCCGAGGTCACTTGTCAAAAGTTCGTGTTTCCTTTGGGTATTTTGCCACCGTAAAGGTTCGATCTAGGTGTTGGATTTTCACCTGATGGTTTGTAAGTTAGGGAGAGTGAGTCCTAATTATACTAGTCACCCAAGTGCTTTTGATACAGCTTGACTGATCGGACGAACCGCAGCCACGTGCAGAGCATACACACTGGAGTCTTGTCAATTTTAGTAAGTTTTAAACTGGATGTTCTTGTTTAAAAGAAAAACCTCCAGGAACCTCTTTCGATCCAAGTGGATCTCAATCGGGAAATTGAGGAGGGGTTAATTTTATAGTTTCTAATAAACAAATGATGAAAAATAAAATAGATCCACAACTCTAGTTCTCTAATTAGTCCTACCACGAATCTCTTTCCCCTTTCGGGTCAATCGGGAAATCGTGGGGTAAGTATTATGATTACTTTAAAAAAAAAAGTTGAATATGAAATTAATAATAAAATCAAGTATACTACCCTTCAAATTACATCAATGCTAGTTTAAAAAAGAAATAAGCAGAAAGTGACGAAAAGGACACAGACGCAAATCCCCTCAGGGGGGATGGGGAATGGGCTCGAAAGAGCCTATTCAAAAAATGATTTTATTTATTATTGGTTAGAGAATCAGTGAACTGAATTATCAGAAACTTCTTGGTCCTTATACAGGCTGAAACCAAGATTTTACAACTTTGGAAAAATTTTGAGTTTTTAGTGAAAAGGGAGACCCCTGGGGGATTTGAACGCTCTTGAGGCCACTTCGGACAGCAGATTCATTCCTTTTCTGTCAGACCTGTTAAAATAAAGCAAGCATGTTAGAATAACAAATTCCCAAAATCACTTTAAGAGTACCTTTGGATCAGCCTACCTTATCTCAGAAAAAACTAAGTTAAGACTAGCTAAAACAAACGAAAGGGAACCAAGGAAAGCAAGATTTCCTTGGGATCTTGGATTTCTGTTTGTCCAGCCAATGAATTGCACTGATATTGTAGAATATTAAATTTTATAACAGTGAAAGGAAATCTAATGAATGTGATCTACAAGTTTTCTTTAAAATTCATGCAAAAAGACGATTTCCCTAAAGCTAGATCTAGAATGCTTATGAAACTTTTTTGAGTGCAAGATCTAGAATGTGAGATATGAAATATCAAATCTATGTATATTTTACTTTGATGAAACAGATCCAATTTAAATCAAAGCTATGAACTGAACAAAGTAACCGGGTGAAGTGTTGATTTTGAGGGAGGAAGAGGAGGAAAAAAATGTTGGTTTCCTTGAAGATCCACAGTGGAGATTTCAGGTGGAATGTCGAGGGACTATGCACTTTGGAAGGTTTTGAAGAGAATGAAGAAAAAAACTAGATCAGCATCCTCTCCAAAGTGGGAACTTTCAACTCAGCTGAAATCAAAGAACTTGCCAAGAAACTTGTGAGATCCGATTAGTACATACACAAAGATTCAAGATAACATGCATATAAACTTATAGGACATGCTAAATCAAGATCTCTAAACATGCATCAAAGGAAAGAGATAGTCAATAAACTTGTTGAAAAGAAGCTTTCCTATCAAGATCATAATAAGCTTATTATCAATCTTAACAATGGATCTACAAGAAATTAGCAAAAAATGACCACAGATACAGGTTACCTCAGTAAAACAATGGCAATAATCATCCACACATGTAATGGCACCACACCGTATTTCCTCCAAATATTTTCTTTATTTCAAATGAAGAATAACAACAGTACAATAGCAGCAGCACCTCAATCCCAATTCTCACTAGCTTGGAAGAGGAGGTTGTGCCTGGATATATACAAAACACAGGCCATCCAGCCCAGGGGGCGCAATTGCTCATGGAATCAAGTGAAATCAAATAATGGAGAGTTCATCAATGCTCGATCTGTGTCTAATTGAGCCATATTTGAGTCTCACTGAGTACAACTGTCAATCGGAGAGCTGATCTGACTGACACCTCAACCTGTTCACTGAAGCATCCACCAAAACTCATCCAGATGAGCCAAAACGTGTTGAGGAGAGAGGGAGGGTGAAATTCCCCATAAAGGATGCTCAATATCAACTCTAGATCTGATTTGATCACCTCCTTCAGTTAAGGATTTGTCAGATCCAGA
>LPNX010231458.1:292933-304556 GCA_001517045.1 Pseudotsuga menziesii | reverse complement strand
AACTAAAAAATTGAAAAATTGAAAAACACCTAGGGGGGCTTAGACATGTTCATATGACTCGACCATGATGTCTAGCATGCTTATACATTGACACATAGACTCTAATAACCTCAGTAGGCCTAAATGCCAAGCCAACCACCCCAACTTTGGAGGTATGGAGTGAAAAACTCAGAAATTATCTGTCGTTTATTCAACAACCAATAATAACCAAGGGAAAAAACACCCTGGGCTGATCGGATTGACAAATAAAGTCTAAGAGATCGAGTCTTTTACAGACACTATCATGCTAGAACATTTATTACAACTCCCCCATGGGGTATGAACATGTGATATAGTACAGCAAGCACTTCCCAGAAGTACTTCCACAGGTCTTCTGAAGTCCGAACAAGTTAACCCTGTCTAGTTCACTAGGCTCACTTGATAAAAAACCACTAAGTACAACTTAGGTGGTAACAGCATGTAAGACCAGTTGTTTTTCCCCCATGGCGTAAAAGTGTTGCTAGGGTATGGAATTCCAGTAGGATTAGATGGGTGATTACCTACAGGTATTTGATAACCATAACCACTAGAAGACTGAATGGAAATAGGTTGTGCCCCCAAGGGCTGGCCTGAACTAGATGGGAGATTTACCACATTAGTGTGGGTGGGAGGGACAAAAATTGTAGATGTTTCTATGTTAGAGGTTTTCTCTTGACTAGGTACAACTCCGAGATAAGATAACGTAGTTCATGCCGGGGGTTTCCCCCTAGCATTCAAAGGTACTGAAGAAACAGGAATTGAAGGTTGGGCCCCATATGCAAAAGACCTGGGAGGATTTGGAACAAACATAACATCAGGGGTGAGAGGGGTGGTAATTTGACTTGGGTTGTGGGTTGTTAATGGATGATCTATAATTGATTCAATGGGTCTCATAGAATCGGCTAGTGAACGATATCCCACAGGAAGGAATGTGGAACGAACTGGTGAGGAGCCTAAAAGGTTGTCAATCTGCTTTTCTACCTCCTATGTACGGAGGATAGCAGCACGGTATTTCCTGCGTTCTTCTTCACTCTCAGCAATGGCCTGTCCGATAGGTGTCTCCCAAAAAGGAGCATTAGGACCAAAGTCCGGATGGGTATAATCAACATGACCTTCCGTGGGAAGATGGAATGATGAATCTTCCTAGGAAGGTTGTTGGACCAAGGGGGGTGAGTGTGAAGAATATGGTACTCCACTTTACACCACCACATTATCTCCCACTTGGGAGGTGGTAGCAGCTCCTTGGTTTATAGCTTCCATTGGATTTTCTTCTGAAATAGAAGTAAAATCGGGTGGCAATCCCTGTACTCTCCTGGACTGTCTTAACTCAGCCAGTGTGTACAGTTCCTATCTAACCTAGGGTCTAAAAATCTAGAAAAAACACACCAAAAGACTTCCCTACTCAAACTATAGGTCAAAACAAGAAGACTTAAAATGACAGGAGGAGTTCAAAAGTCAGGTCTCTCACTAGGATTGTCAAGCAGGTGCCACTTGTGATATACCTCGAGGGTACATGTGTAGTAATCTCCCCAAATGTTGTTTTCGGTGTATGGCTCCAAACAAGATGGCCAAAGGGATTTTCTCAGATAGATAAGGTACCCTAGTGGGGTCTCCCGATATACTCAAGGTTTGTGGGAGCTTAAATCGGTAGTAGTGTTGTCTAATGCATAACCATACACAAGGGGCCTTCCGATATACAATCAAGTACATGAAGTACCTTTCCATATACCTCAAGGGTACGTGAAAGGCCGTTTGATATACCAACGGTACATGGAAGAACCATGCAAGTCCCAGAATGTAACGCTGACAAATAACGACATATCCTATGTTTTACGACGCCCGAACACATCTCTAACCTATCACTCAAGTTACTACGGAAATTTTAACCTACAACTACCATTAATTTTAACGTGTACGGTTAGGTGAATGCATGATGTTTTGACAGAAAAGTAAAACCATGCAATATGCTTGTGCAAATGTTCACTTTACCATTCAATATGCCTACTTACAAGAGGGAAGAGAGTGTTTTTATTTTTGTTTCAAAACCAAAAATCATTTCAATCAACAGTCATGAACATCAAATCAAAGACAAGAAAACACTTTTACAAACCAAATTCTTCTTTTCGAAAGCAAATGGGAAGGGTGAGAATCTATTTTCCTAAAAGAACAACACCAAGCACACCTATATGCCAATGCACTCTAACTTTTCAAATTTCTTAAAAACATAAGCAAATCTAACTTAAAACTACCATTTTTTTTATTTTGATCGAGATAGTCCTATATGCATGAGAGAAAAAAGATCATAGAGGTCCTGAAAGCTTATGAAGCCAATCAGAAAACCTAAATGCAACGCTCAAATATGATGTCCTAATCTTAAGCAAAACTTTTCTTTTTTTGAAGGGAAGAAAAAGAAGTTTACTATGCAAGCAAGAAATGAAATCTAGAATCTAATCTAGTGTTCTTCTTTGAGTGTATGCAATGAAAAGAGAGTTCAATGAACACCCTAACTTTCAGAAAACAAGAAATCCTTCTTTAAGCACAACCAAAAAGCAAGAAGTGGATGAACAATAAAAAAGACTAAACAAATTTTTGAAATTCCACTCAAATCAATCTTAAACCATCAAAGAAGCAAGCCACACACATCAGATTCAATAACACAGGCCTGATAACAAAACTGAAAGAAATCAAAATTCCAAATTTTTACAAAGAAAAATGAGGAAAGATAGTTTTGGACTAATGCCTACCTGGTACCACACTTCGTAGGGGTTGTAAGAGTGTTTCCAAAGTAGCACCGCTCCTCGCAAACCAGATACAGGCAGTGGCACCGCTTACTTCCCACTATGTTCAGGTGGTGGCACCACACCTTGTACAAAGCATTGTTGCGGTTCCCTGTAGATGGCCAAAAAAAGAAAGAGAACGATGGATCAGATCAAAAAAGACTAGATCAAGGTAAATACTGTCGAATTGAAAGTGGTAACAGAGCATAAAAAACCGAAATGACTAAGATCCAAACAGATCTAGAAATTTCAAACCCAAATAATACAAATCAGAAAGTAGATCTGACTGAAAAGAGTTGAAGAAAATGGATCCTGGATTCGGACAAGAGTTGTAGACTGAGGATGATCAGAACAACTGAATACAACTACTCCCCAGTGGAGTCACTAGATTTGTTGACTGGAATATTTCACCTCCTACAGACAACAAGGTGTTCTGCTGGTCTGAATGGTTCAGATCCAGAACAAATAGATCACAGAGGCTGATAACTCTCCCTAGACACTGTAGATATCTGGAATACAAGGCTTCGATAGTTCACCTGTGTACCTGCAAAAGAGTTCAACATGAAACAAATCAAAGAAACCAGAATATGATCTACTAATCTATGCTAGTGACTAAGGAATCTAGCAATATATATCTGAAATCAAACATCAACAATATATATGGGACATAAAATCAACTTTCATTAGAAATATGAAGAAGTTTACAACCAAGCCTTAGTGTTGACATGCATCTCCATGAAACCAGCTCTTCATCCCCAAAAGCTCTGACTCTAGCTCTCTATGCTCTCTCCAAATGATCTTGGGCCAAGAATCAATCCAACAGCATAACAATACCATCAATGTTCTCCCCTCAACCATGGCTATGAGCTCATATTTATAGGGCTTTAATGGATAGAGATGGTTGAGAAATTAGTGGGTGAGGTGGCCTCTAATATCCTAGGATGAGGGATCTCGAGCTCAACCAATGCACAATAGTAGCGATAAGGCAGTACACGAGGCTTATCATTTAGAATCCTCAAGAAACTTCTCTTTTTCCCTTTTTACCCAGGGTACCATGCTTCTCCTTCTATGACAGAACGGTTCTGGTAATAACTGCCTATGGACCAAGGGTAATAGGCGGTGGCACCGTTTGTGGACAACCGATGAAAATCGGTGTGAGCAGGGGTACCGCTCCTGGACAAAGGGGAATGAGCGGTGCTAGGAATTTGTATGATAGACTGATAAAAAACCATTTAGTCTTCACTCCAAAAGCTAGGATTCAGGGCAAGTAGGTATGTCAAAGGTCTTATCACATGATGGTGACATAATTTTTGTATAACATAAAACTCTTAGTGAATTCTGTTAAGCCAGTTAATTTTCTCTTCAATTTTGGTTTGTCTCCTCCATTTTTGGTTGGTTTTTCCATTTTATTTCAATTAAGGTTTTGTTTTAAGTCTTATTTTTAGTTTTCTTTAAGAACTTTTTAGTGGATTAAATGGTTTTTTGAGCTTGCTTTTTATAGATTTGTTTTAGTTTTGGTCCTTCGCATTTTAAAGGGGTTAAAGAAAGGTCATTATATCAAATATTTGATTCATGAATGTTTATTTGGAGCTTACCTAGACATGATTATCACTTTAGCAGCTTTTTAAACCTCCGACAAATTAGCAAAAAGTTGAAAAATAGCGACATTTTAACACTGGACATATTCTTGTAGCGCTGGACAAAAATTTAACAAAGGGCACGCTACAAGAATATCGTGGCCCTTTGTTTTCTTCGATTTTCAAATCAATTTCTATCATGATTTCAGTTTGTGAGTGACTAATTGCATTGGATGAGTGGTTTAGCACGTGTAGGCTGCAGTTTTAGCACGTTTTCAGGTGGTTATCAGTCTCAAAACAAATCAGGCTCATCATTGCTTATAATGCGGAATCAGTTGGACAGATATCAATAAATCTCGGTCTAAGCTGGCATAATTCTCTTTTCACATGCATTATCAGAGGAGAAGACTACTCGTGAAGTAAAGTTAACTGCTCAAAAGGTGGATTATGTTGCTGTGGAGAAGAGACAGTGTTATGAATGATAGAGAAAATTAGGGCTTTTTAATCTACTTACCTGCAGTCAAAGTAATAATATGAAAACACCTGTACGCACAAGGAGAGGCAGTTGACATCCCAAAACGAAGGTTTAAGCCGTGGCAGTTGAACAATTGGTAGGTATTTCAATACAAACCCCTATAATTGAAAAAATTGGGTTTTTCTTGCTTAAGGTTATTTTGGAGAAATTGGTTGCTGCAGAGGATAGAATAGGTTACAAAATGAATTGTTCACCACAAAAATAACTGACTGGAGCTATTCTGAAGAATTTCACTGAACAGAGCATCAAAATAACCTTAAGTTTAAAGCATTCAATTTTTGGAATTTCGATGACAGTTTGAAGGAAGGTTGTCTATGTTTGCTCTCCAATATACTAAAAGAAAAACTCTGATATTGATGCATATTGGCTACAATGAGCTAACTGAAAAGGATTTCTCTCAGACTTAATGCTCATTTGAATCAGAATCTACAGGAATCAGCATTGAGATGACTTATAGATTGTTTCATTATGTTCATCCTTTACACAGAAAGTGTTCAGTTTACTTGTGAAACTGTTGATAATTGTCATAATTTGTAAAATCAATTGTTTGGAGAACATGTTGGCTTTTATATACAGGTTTTGACGACAGTCTTTTGGCTAAGCTGTGAGAATTTTAGGGTTTGAATATCGAGGCTAGTTGATACACAGAAATAGAAGTACAATCTTGA
Organism: Pseudotsuga menziesii; assembly: GCA_001517045.1. Taxonomy (NCBI): domain Eukaryota; kingdom Viridiplantae; phylum Streptophyta; class Pinopsida; order Pinales; family Pinaceae; genus Pseudotsuga; species Pseudotsuga menziesii. The sequence continues at coordinate 298,981 of LPNX010231458.1, read as the reverse complement.
AGATAGAACAGCCACATTCACTGACAGTCTTCAATTACATTGAACAGCCTGGACACTGAAATTAATCAAAGTGCTATTTTCTGTGATTTGAATCAGTTTGTACTAAAGGAAGAGATCATATCTGAATGCCTATCATAGTGCTTGTTTCTTTAACCCTAAAATGAGGAGCTTGGATGGCATATAGTCTGAAACAGTTTGATATTATGTTTGATGGCGCATTTTTGAAGAATGAGCAGTGTTATTGTGTTCTTATGACTGTTTCATGAAACTCTCACAGTTTACATATATACAGACCTAGTTTGTACTGTTGTAATAAAAGAACATTGAAGCCTTGGTTCAGGTGAATTTGACCCCCTATTGGGAAGTTTTTACTTCATCTTTTAAATAAACAGGCCTGTCCAGGAGTGTATTGCAGATTGTGAAGGAGTTCAAAGAAAAGAAAACCAGTCTGTAAAACCTAAAGTCAGACTGTTTCTGGTTCCTGAAAGAAGAAGATGGGAAAGAGTGGAAAAAGTGGAAAAATCAATAGGGCTGAGCCCACTGACCTAGCATGGATTGAGAAACTCCCAGACTGTGCTGAATTGTTTCAACAAGCAGGTTGGCTCAATTTCTTCAGAATGATCAATGGCTACAATGCACAAGTCTCTTGTAAGTTTGCTCAGGGGATGAAAGAAGACATGGTCATCCTAGATGCTCTAAAATTCAAATTGACTGTGGAAATAATTGTAGAAGCAACTGGAATCAGTAATAAGGGTGAACATTGGTTCAAAAAGTTACCTTTTGATTTTGAACCTCATAGGTACCTGTTACCTAATGTGACTCCTGACTGGAACAAGGGTATTCCTATTCAAAATTTCAGGAAAGAGTGGATTGAGCCTATTAGGATACTACAGAGTTATGTGACTTGTGAAGGAAGGTATGTCTATGTGTATAAATATCACTTTAGATTCCTCCAACACATGGTAGGAGCCTCAAAGATGAACCTGCCCTTCTTCTTTTTAAAGAGCTTGCAGAAGATGTCCAGCAGGATAAAGCAACATGAAGATCACACCTCTCAATCAATTTTTCACCATGGTCTGATCAAACTGATCATCACCACTGTATTGCAACATGAGGGTAGGACATGGGACTTCTTTCTATTCTGGTCAGATGTTCATCCCCAGCAAGAAGACCAACAACCTAAGAAACAGACTGATAAGGGAAAAGTGATGATGAAAAAGTTAGGTCACATAGCCAAACCTGCAGATAAAGATGATGTTAAAGCTAAGAAGGTAGCAGAGCAGGTAATGGTTGTCAGTCAGTTCAAAATGTCTTCAGATTTCCCTAAAAGCAAGTACTCATTGTTTGCAGGAGAAAAAGTGCAGCCTAGTTTGCAATTGCCACCAACAGCAGATACTCAAGAAACCAAGACTGTTGATGAAGAGAAGGCTGTTGTACTTGAAGATGAAGTGAAAACTAAACAAAGAATCCCCCTCACCATTTTATCTGAGGATGAAGGATATTTATTAGAGGATGAACAGCCAGTTGATGAAGCAGAGCTAAGTGCTGAAGCATGTGGAGAATTCCTCACCTTAGAGGTTAAATCAGCTAGACCTAAGAAGAAGAAAAAGAGGACTATAGCTTCATACAGAAGGCCTAAAACTAGGCCAACTAATAAACTCAGGTGGAATATGAAAAATCTACTTAATCCCAAGCTAAATTTCAGGCAAGAAGCTGTTGTGATTGATTCTTCCTCTAATGAAGAAGCAGAAATTGTTAAACAGGGCAGCAAAAGCAAGGGGAAGTCAATTGCCAAGCCTTCTTTTTATTCTCAGCCTGCAAAGACAAAAAGATCACAGTTAGTAAGAGAGATTGAACAACCTAGGTATGAATTATCAGAAATAATTTTTGAAATAAAAGATAAACTTTTGAAACAGCAGGAAGAAGAAAAGGCAAAAGCATGTCCTCTTGAAGATCAGGAATGGGAGGAAGAAGATGAAGCTATACTCAAGCAAGCTGGAATTATAGAAGAGTCTATTGTTCATGTTGATTTCTCAGATCTTTTAATGTAGGATGAAAATGTATTGACAAACCCTAGTTTTGATGATGAAAGCTTGCAGGAAAGAGTTCAGAAATACAAGCAACAGGTAAAACAATTACAGGAGACGAATGACAGTTTGTTTAAAGTCAACAAGGGGCTTATAGAGGAGTTGCAAGATGTCCATCATCATTTCCTACAGCTATCAGAAGTGTCTAAAGAAGTGCTGAAAAGGAAGACAACCACTGATAGGTATTCTACAAAGCTAGAGAAGACAGTTGAAAGTTTACAGCAGGAGAATGAAGACCTTCAGAAAAAGATAGCTGATATGGAGAAGAAACACAAAAGAGCAAAAAAGAGGTCTCGAAACCTAGATGGTTTAGACCTACTTGCTGAAGTAGCGAAGGAGCTTTGAATCAGTTATGCTTTAATTAATGAATCAGTTTGACAAACAGTTTTTGTTAATGATTTTCTATTTTTAGCAATTTTGTAATTTTGTAAAAAAGTACTTTTTACTTTACCTTAGTGATTCGATGGAGACAGTTAGGATGTGAGACCTAACTGATTTTGGGAGAATGTTCCTATTTAGATGAGTTAGCAAGACATTGTTAGGGTTCTGATTTTTGGGAGCATCAGGAGGTTTACAAGACTGTTTTGCCTGCAAACTTGTTCAGAGATAAGTACTGTAACTCTTATAGGCATTTACTGATAAAATTATGAGATATACATGACCTTTATCCTTCAATTGTTTCTATTGCCTTCATTTTTCTTCTTGTATAGTTGCTTAAATTGACAGATTCATTGCTGGTTAATGTGTGTTTGCTAGTAATGCCTGTTGTTTATGTATGAACCTTAATGTTGTTTCTGATTGGATCTTGTTATATATGTTATGCATCTTTATCAGTTTATGTTTATGATTTAGTTGTTACTTTTCTTCTGAATGTATTCCCTGACTGTTCTTGAAGCTTACAACCATTTAAATCATACCAAAAACCTTAAACTTTGTTTTATTTATTGAGTTTTACTCTTGAGATTGTGTTGGCTTGTTCCCCTAGCCTTAGAAACAATTTCTGGCACAAACATCTTTGGCGCCATTGCTGGGGACAAAGCTGAAGCATATCTTCCCTAGGATACTTATCATTTTTCCTGGTTTAAGAGGTGGAATTAAACCAACATATTTTGAAGGCTATTTTCACCAAATTTTGACACACTGGCTTCTAGAGGAGTGGGAACCCGGAGTAGACCTATTTCACCGTTGCATTCAAGGGTTTCAGACCCAGAACAGATTTTAAAAATAGCAAGAAAACTCATAAGGTCCCAATCTTTACCAGCCTTTTGTGACCCTGATCAGTTGGGTGATTCATTAGACCTAGCTGAAGACTCACCTTGGATAAAACCTATCATTCCTGAAAGTACCTTTCAAGTTTTTACTAATCCTGAAACCTTTTTGAAAGCCAAGACTACTTCCCCTGGAAAAATCCCTCTCTTTCAGCTGAAAATAGGAAAGAACCCTTTTCAAGCAAGTTCCAGTCAAGTTTCTTCCTCTTCAAAACCTCAGTCCAAACCTCAGTCCATAATGGTAGGTCAAAACCCACCCATGGATATGATGGACAGGATGGTAGCAGCCAGGTATGCTCCATTAGTCCTACCTCAGCCTTTACATGCTTTGCCTGGAGGAGATTATCAGAAATATATGCCCAGATTCAATGGACAAGGTGAAGTAACTGCAGAAGAACATTGGGAGGATTTCCTGAGTTATGCAGACAATCAAAACATTGAAATTAAAGATATATGGATGAGGGTATTTGTTCAAAGTATGGATGGAGATGTGAGAAAGTGGTTTAGAGAGTTGCCTGCCAACTCTATCACCATAATTGAAGAACTCCGAGATCTATTTCTGAGGTAGTGGGGAGACACCAATGACCATACCTATTATATCACTGAGTTTGGTGCTCTCAGAAGAAAGAAAGATGAGACTATTGCTGATTTCTCCAAAAGATTTAACAAGATGTATAGTAGGATTCCAGCAGAGATCAAACCTACTGAAACATCAGCCAAGCTGACTTATGCAAATGCATTTGACCATGAATTTTCGTTATTACTCAGAGAAAGAAGACCTATCACTCTGCTGAACATGCAAGATGCCGCATTGGAGGTAGAGTCTAATTTGCTGGCTTCTAACAGGCTTAAAAAAGAAACACCTCAGCGGCAGTATGAAATAAAGGGAAAGAAGGAAGCTATTTCAACAAGTGCTGCCCCTCTGTCTGCTGAAGCCAAAATTGATTTAATGGCTAAGCTTGTGAAAATTCTTACTGCCAAGTTAAACAAACTAGAACTTGAAAAGAATTCAACTAAAACTACTCAAGAATCTCAGAGGAACCCAAATAACCAAAATCAGTTTAGAAGGTAGTTTGCTCCTAGATTCATGCCAAGGGAGCGAAGAAATAATGACATTCAGCAAGAAAGGAGAGAGAATGAGGAGCAGAGAGTACCTCCACCTTTCCAGAATAATGTAGCTGATGAAGAAGAGGTTGATGAACAGTTGCTCTTTGAAGAGACTGAAACAAATCGGGATATGAACCACTTTGGAGATGGTTTATCTGGAGGTTTCGTAATAGAAGAATATTTTCTGAACTCTGAGTATTATGATGCTGATTTGTATGAAGTTGAAGATGATTTGGAGTTTGAGAAAACTGCTGTAAATGCTGCTGCTAATCAGAATGGAATTAAGAAGATTGTTAATCTTAGATCTGGTCCGAAACAAGTAGTCCAAGCTCCCAAGAAGAAAGCTGCTGTTCCTGCTGCAGTTGTTCCTGATAAACAAGTTGCTGATCCTGTCACAGAAAAGAAGCAGCCTGCAGAAAAGTCCAGGAAGAATGATAAAATTGAAGAGGTAAATAAGTCAATCCGAAATTTCAGTTTGGAGAATGAGTTAGGCAAATTAAAAATTCTTGTACCATTGACTGAGCTTATTAAGAATCCATCATATAAACAAACAATCTTAAAGGTTATGAATTCTGCTAGTGGTCAGCCTGTTTTAGATACTGTTAATTTGCAAGAAGAAATCCCAAAGATATTCATTGGGTCTGCCTTAGCTGAGAAAACAGAAAATGAAGCTGGTGCTTCTCCTCCCTTCTATGTTACCTTGACTGTCCATGACCAGATGATTCACAATTGCCTGTTAGACTCTGGAGCATCCCATAACTTAATGCCCAAAGATGTGATGGAAGCCCTTGGTCTTAGTATCACAAAACCTTATCATGACTTATATGCCTTTGACTCCCGAGCTGTCAAGTGTTTAGGAGTAATTAAAGATATGGTTGTTAACCTTGCTCAGCTGCCCATGAAGAGTGTCATAATGGATGTTGTTGTAGCGGATATCACACCCAAGTTTGGTATGCTTCTTTCAAGATCCTGGGCAAAGAAGGTTGGAGGAACCTTACAGATGGATCTCTCATATGCCACCATTCCTGTTTTTGGTGGAGAAAATAGGAGACTTTACAGAGAACTACAGTTTGCCTACATTGTCACAGATGATAAAAACCCCACTAATCATCCATTGTACTATGTTGACAAAGATCTAGGGACTTGCATGTTGAATTTCAGTGATGAAGATAATTATGTTGGCCTCTTACAAGTTGAAAAAGAAAAACCAGTGATACATTGTAGAGAAGAAGAAGATCAACTGTGGGAATTGTATTTTGATGGATCCTCATGCAAAGAGGGTGCTAGAGCTAGGGTTTTACTCATTTCTCCTGGAGGTGAAACAGTGAAACTCATGTATAAGCTGGATTTTGTTACCACTAACAATACTGCTGAGTATGAAGCTATGATACTAGGACTGAAAGCTGCTAAAGACTTAGGCATTCAACAAATTACTGCATATGGTGACTCCGAGTTGGTTGTTCGACAGGTGAAGAACAACTATCAAGTAAAGCAGGATTTGTTGAAGGTCTATAGGAATGAGGTATGGGATATGCTTGACAATTATTTCATAGCATTTAATATTACTCATATTCCAAGAAATCGCA